>JAYKKI010000002.1:55730000-56032500 GCA_039881145.1 Druceiella hillmani
CATTTTGCGTACTTTGTTGACATGATGGCCTGTGCCCTATTTTAGGCTATGCACAACACAATCTCAGGGTCACTAAGACGTGAATTAATATTATGAAAAGATAAAATAAAAAGATATGACTAATACTTAAGCCAAAGCATGTAAATTGTCCCAAATCTTTTAACATTTAAATTGTACTCTAAGATGTATTACATGACATTAAGCTATTGATTTATTTAGTAGTGGTTTCATATAAATCTAGACAAACCATACCTTCATCTAGACTGGATATGAGAAGAGATTGGCAAATTTATACTTCAGAAAACATATTGAGATATAATAATAATCTAAGAATGTAATTTGTTAAAAATATCTTTGTAATTCCTTCCTGTAGCTATACCATGATCATAATGTTACGGCGAGAATTGAAACAATATTTGTATGAATATGAGACAATATTTGTAATAGTGTGTTAAGCCTTCTAAAAAATGTGTGAAAGCTGTAAAAAGCAAAATAGATTAAATGACTGTTGAACAAAATCATAGTATCGATGCCATCTTATGTGAAGATGCCTAAAATACTTGTTTTACATGAATGGCGGGTTGTCAATTACCTGTGTCACTTTGTAAAACATATAATCTAGTATGTTAAAATTTTATTGAATATAAGTTTTGTCTTAAATTATATTCAATAAAATTTTAGTTTATATAAGTTTCATTTAAACTTCTTAACATATTTAGTTACTTTAGTTTTCTGCATTGATATCTTCAGATTTTAATTAAGCTTTGTAGTCAAAAATTTTAATCCATTTAAAATTGATGAAACTGTAGAGCCCTTAAACCAATTTCTATACCCTGGTAGTAAAATTTATATAAAAATACAATGTTACTAACAATGCTTTGTTAGTAACATCATCGGTACGTTTATACAAGTTCGGTTGTTATTAGGTACCAAAGTGTTACTCAGGTTCAGACTTAGGTCATTCTAGTGAGATGGTGGTAAACAAATCATGTCATATAACGTTTCACTATCTGGATATCTTGGCGACACTGTCAGATCTAAAGTTATCAACGTACTTAAAACAAGATATTTATGGTCTTAGTTAGGATTGTGTCATGTATTTCCTTTTGTACAATTGGTAACAATTACTTCAAAATGTCAATACGCTACAAAATTGGAAATACTATTGTCTATAAATTTTTTTAAATTACTTCAAAATGTATTTTTTAATTTTTTTGCCATATGCATATACATAGTAAAAAACTAATGTATGTATTAGAGTACTTCCTAGATGCGAATAGCGCAAAAGCTTTGAAATGGTACATTTTTTGGTTCTAGTGAATGGAATATCTGATATAGGGTAAACTAAAGCAATCACTCCCCACCTTCCCCTTCCAATCAAATGGTAGATATTAGGAAATCGGACAATAGTTAATTATGGATGGAATGGAGCTCTAGTTCAATCTACATTTACTGGACCTTGTAAAGTGATGAGAGACATTTAATACACTTTTGACATCATGGCAACTGGTAAATTCTTGATCGAGACTAAAGAATATGAGCTAGGTATATTGTCACATATACCTGCTAGATTTGGTATATTGTCACATATATTTTCTGATATTGAATCTATATTACAGTATATAAGAGTTAGACCTGGCAGTTAAGTAGACTGCAAATCACGTCAGAAATTCATTTGCCTCTATGAAAATCATAAAATAAATAAATAATAGGAATAGTAACATATTCTTTGAATTATAATTCTTGTTACTTATGTTCAATCTGACATCCCTTTTTTATTTTTACAAACACAACGATTTCATAATTACTTCATGTCACGCATAACAATTTGAAATTAATCACATTTTTGCATTAAATATTATAGTGATTATTTTTGTGTATAAAAGCTCTTTTTTGGAAATGCAGCTGTTGTCACAGCTATAAAATAGCAATTTAAATGACCCACGATTCTTGTTATTACGAAAGAGGATCAGCACACTTGGTCTTAGATTGGAAAGCTAACCCTTCACCACAGTCTATTGGATTTAATTCATTTTTAACTTTCAGAATTGTATAGTGAAAAAATTCCTAATTAAATTTGATACAAATTTAATTTCATACTTAAATTTACACATAGCAAAAGTTTTACAATATTATTTTTATAGGTAAATAATTATGTCGGCTAATATTGGATAATAAAGTCATGTCATTCAAGTCTGCAGTACAAATTATTCAAATATAAAGAACAATGTTTGAAAATTTTCCAAAATCAGATAAAAAAAATATTACCTTCTAACAATTTCATTACCACTGATGGAATTTTTCTTCGAAATACTACTTGTAATTTTACTTTCTACATGAATTATAGGTCTGAATACTATGATCAATAAAATGGATTTGTAATATAAACAGATGCGCAGAATAATTTTCACAAATAATTTCAATATTCAGGTACTATTTAACATCTCCACTTTGCTATAAATTACCAGGTTTAATTCATTATTAATTTTGAAGAATTTTAAAAATAATCGCTAGTTTGTTTTAGAACAAATTTAATTTAAACAATCTGTTATAAGAAAATTATCAAATTTGGCTTTGGACAAATTTCCTATCTAAATAACAAAGACAAATTAATATAGCAGAGATATTTAATATTTAGCAATTCTAACGTTTATGCTTGTAAAATTTTCTTTTCAACCTAAAAGTTTTAGAATATGCTTTTCATTTTTTACATTTTATTCGATTATGACAAAAGCAATTGATTTCTGCAAAATAATTGTAGAATTGAAATCAATTCTACATTTATTTTGACAGATATCTGATAATATTTTTCTATCGGGATTTATAATTTAATTCACATATTTTATCTATTTTTACGTTTTATAACAGCATTTAAAAAATGTTTATGTATAATGCTACAATCACTATTTTCTGCTTGTGTACTTGTACATAATGGGTAATAAATATTCTTGTTGGAGCAAGATTTGTTATAGATTAACCATAACAGATGTTCATAAAAAATTTCATCAAAACTTATATAAACAATTTTAAAAGCCCACTTTTCCCAATTTTGTGTCTGTTTTGGGATCAGCAGTTACATTTTGAACAGAAACGATTGCTTCATTGATAGACGTTTGTAATTGTCGTAAATCTGATAGGAAGAGAAGTTTTAAAACATCTGTCGGACTCTGGACACTGTTTGTATCCTGACTAGCAGGCGATGGATGAGGTGAAGTCTTTAATATTTTGGCCAATGCTGATAATCGTACACGATGGTCAGGATGGGGTCCAATACTTGCTAATGTACAAAGTCTATCAATTCCTTGTTTGAAGGCAGCACTGGAAACTGAAAATTTTTTTATATACATATTTAACAACATTTTTCATTTTAAAAGTTTGTTGTCGTTAGATTGAATACATTGTATAGCAATATCAACACGGTTGTCGAGAGCAGTATGGTAAGACTTATAACTTACAATGGGTAAATATTTGATTGTGAGCTAGAGCTATGTGCATAATCCTATTGACTCTGAATGTAGAGTCTATGAGATATCTCTGTAAAAAGTTGATGAAATTACTGTTATGAGGGCCAGATTTAATTTACAGTTAACCTTTCATGAACATATGGTAGAAGTGGCATAAAATCATTCAGATAAGTTGACTTTACATTGTGTATATTTGAGATTTCCTATATGTACTGTTTTTTACAAAGTTAAGAATAGTTAGATAATTTATTGTAATAAAAGAGGTTTATATAAGTAGATAGTAAACATATTATGTACATAAGGTGTTTACTATCAGCTTGCTTCTCTATAATATATATAATAATAAAATTATACTTACAGTCCATATTGTCCAAAGGATTGGTGGAAACAACTTTAGGCACAGCTGTTTTTGGTGCATCTACTTTAGTTTCATTATATTTAGCAGCTGGAAAACCAGTAAAGTTAGTTTTTATCACAAATAAAGATTTTTGTTTTACGAGAAATTGAAATAAATAATTGTTCGATATTATTGCTTACCTGATATGGATTTTAGAATGTTTATAAGCTATTTTACAATATGGTGGACAATTTAAAAAATATAATGTATAATTACATAAAAAACATTTAAAACAACAACATAATTTGACTTTTAATTGCTACCAATAAATTCAATAATTTAATTGTAGTGTATGTACACGTTTATCTAACTCAAAATGTGCCACAGGGTGGTGGCTGTATTTACATATCTGACACAAACTGAAGTGGGTTGAGGATGTACATTTGTGGTATTGCTAAGGTTACTATTAACCTAAACCACTATAAGCTAGTCTATACCAACCTTGCTCATACAATGAATGATTATATTTTTATTTAAGTTTAGATATATACCTCTAAATAAACCTTCTTTTATAATAAATATTTGAATTAGTTTTACAATTGATTATAATATTTAGAATAAAAATAATTTTCTTCAATTTTTGACATAGCTTAGATTCAGCCCAAAATAATTGAACTTCTCCAGGTTCTCCCGGTTAATCTTTTATTTGTCCAGGTCCAGTTTTTTTTTATTTGTCAATTTTTACAAAATTTCTGAAATTGTCATACGTATCAATACATATTGACATTTAATTCAGAAAGAAATCTTTAATATATATGAACTTATTACTGTGATATTAGAGAGAGGCACCTTAAAATCTAAATTTACAATTAACTTTATTTCTATAACAAAGTGGTGTTGTGTTTGCAAACACCATACTAAAATGGATATCAAGTTACTTTGAACATGAAAATTATACATTAGAGTAAGTTTTTACATTATCACTGTTAGACATCATGAAATAGTATTTTTATTATTCAAAATCATAGAATGATATTACGACGAAAAAAACAATTGTTGAAATTAGTCATCTGACACAAAAAGTTTTTAGAATTACGCAATATTAGCAACAATTTTTTTGGTATTTTTCCAACACTTACATTAGTTTTCTTAAAATGTATCCATTGTGTTAGTTTCTGATAATTATTTTTCTATCCAAAACAAAGTTTCGAAATTTCTTCTTCGAAATTTTCTTTTTAAACATGTAAATTAAAATTATACCGTACCGTTGTCTGCATATTCCAACCGTACTGCAAATGAAACCAACCAATTGATTTGTTCTGTGAGCGAACCACTGGTTATAGGACTCGCTAAGTCTTTCTGATATGCATCATAAGCCTGGGACCATGTTGGACTTTCTATCTTCCTAAGTGCTTCTCTTTCTTCAATCTTATAATGTCTGATCTTTTGGTCTTCCAACCAAACAACAACACTACGGTATTCCTGTTCACCTAAACAAAAATAGAGAATATAGAAAGGAATGTATAAAACTATGTGCAGAAAAATTTATTTCTCGAGTCACTCGGTTCCGACATTTCATTATAATACTTTATACAAAACGTAGATGGCAAAAGGTTTAAAATGGTTCACTGAAATATAGCATTGTCTCTAGATTTGAACTCAAATCGTGACTCGGTAACGAATCAGCTAGTGGCCACTTGATTATACATGTATAGATATAATTAACTTGTTTGAATAGAATATGTAATTACGCGACAAGGATACGCAATATGTCTTATAAAATGAATTGTACTATACATTGAAATAATACAATACTTAAAATTAATCTTTCAGTTTAAATTAAAATATGTTCTGATTTTTTTCAGGTAAAATTAACATATTCTTACTGTTAATGTCAAAAGTGTCTGGGTTCGGATGACCGAGAGCTGTTAACTTCAGTTTAAGCATTATTAATAATTAGTCACACAAAAACTTTTATATCGAATAAATCACATATGAATAAATAGTTAGCTAAAAGTTGACAGGAAGCTTGACAATGCCGGTCGGTATAATTAAATACTATAGACTCACAGAATAGATACGATACTATAGACTATTAGCTCTTTATATTTTTGTTTTGGGACGCGACTTTTTTCCACCGGGTAGAATCAGGGGCGGAGTTAGTAACGTCTGACGTCACTGGAAGTTATGTTTGGGTTGCCTTGATTGTTTCCTTTTGGCGATTAAAAAATGTCGCCTCTAAACTTTTTATGGATGCCATGCCGTAGCGTTATATTATCTGTGGCGTTGCGTATGATTTTCGTCTTTTTAAGAAAGCTAATTTTATTCCATCATCATGAGTTGGCAATGCAATTTTATTGAAAAAACTGACATTTATTCTGGATACACAAATACTGCAGAAGAAGCTTTTACTTTAATAAGGCAATATGAAATTGAAACAAATTCAAGATTCTCCGTAATCCGTTCACAAAAAAGAGACTTCGGTTCGGCAGGTAAATAAATATTCCATTTTCTTATTTATTTTTATTTAATTTAAGGCCAGTTATATTGAGTTCTAGTATTGAATTAATATTGTTCAATAACTTAACTTCCTAGCTGTTATATACAATTGTTAACATTTTAAAAACTAAACTGTCTGTCATATCTTTGTAAATTAAGTGTAAAGATTGACACATGTTATATATTCTCTTCCAGATATAACTAGTATGAAATATGTCATTCGTTTTCACAATAAGGCCGATCCTGCAAGAAATTCTACACCGATTGATTTAAAAGGAATGGCATTTGTTTTGGCAAATTCCTTGGTTTTGGAGTGTTCAAGAGGACCCAATAAAAATTATACTAAACCAAAAAAGGTAAAAATGATTGCTTTCCATTGTTCATTCGCTCTAAACTTTAAATACTCTGTTTTCCGAAATTGTCTGAATTGTAAAATGTTTTGCCATGTTTGTTTGTCTCCATGCCTGTCAAATATAATTCAAATATTGAAATAAATTTAATGTGTAAATGCTATTTTCTAAAAGCTCTCTACAGAGTATAATTAAAACACTATGAATCACTAATATTTATAAAAAAAACTTACCAAGTTATAAAATTTCAATTTGTTATTTGTCTATAATGTCTATATTTGTGTCATCGCCTCCCTGGTTGGTGTTGTCATTCCAACCCCTTACAAAAATTATGGTAATAGTTTAATTAGATTGGGGAAAAACATGCTTCATGATAAAAAAAAATCTTCAAAATGGTTTTAAAATAAAAAAATGTATATAAATTTAAATGGCTCATAAACTAATAGCTTTCAAATTTACTGCATTTATTAAATTAACATCAATTAAGTTATCTTTTCAAGTTTAATTGCTCCACATTAAGTATTTTATAACTTTTTTAAAAAATATAAATGAATAGTGAATAAGTAAATGTAATGATTAGTTCAATAGGTGTTTAAATTTTAAATATTTTATGCAATTTCTCATATTTATACAATATAATGGAAAACAAAAAAATTTTAATTAGAAAATAGAAGTAAGTTAGATTTAAAATATATAACTTTAAAAGTATGAAATTTTTTTAATAATAAAAATATTAAAACAATTGTTTTAAAAATAATTCATGGTTTTAACGTTTTTATTTAATGTTTTTTATTATGTTTCAGATTATTGATCATGATTATCGTAAAACCAACCAGACTCTCCAACCAACCAAAAAAGTTGGATGTCCAGCTAAAATTGTATTGAGGGAGATTCTATGCTTTCCAGATTTCATGATAAAGGACAAAATCTCTCAGCACAAAAAAAATGAGACATCTAAGCATATGCGTTTAAAGTTGAGGATTAATTTTATTTAACCCAAAGATATTGGATTTAGTTAAGCAGAAATATAAGTGTGTTAGGCTTTAAAGTTCGATAATTAATCAACAGTATTGTTTTATATTTTTTATATACTCTTTTAATTTGTTCTTCAAAAATCTACATGTACTTTTAGTAATCTAAATAGTGAAAATTTCAGTAAAACTAACTTTTTATAACATAACATCCTTTTCCCATCCAGAACATCTAAATATACCTTCATATGTTAATATTTTTTTACTTATAGTACAAAGAAACATAAAATTTTATACAACATTTATACTAAAGTACTTTTTTATTATAATTACCATTAAAACAATTATTACAAACAAAATTTTTACACATTTAAGAAAAAATCATTGTGTCATAAGCAAGTTTCTTCTTGTAAAATACTTAGGTTGAAATAAATTCAAACTTGAATATACAATTATTATTATGGTACTATACAAGCATACTTAATGAGAACTGTTAAAATTAAGCCTTGATATAAACAATTTTAATACTGAAATATTAACTTTTATGCTTTATTTTTTTTACAAAAATGAGGGCTTAATTGCTGAATTTAAACATTTAATTTTTGCCTTATACAGGGTTCATACAAGATTATCAAAACAAAATTCCTTGAGTTTTCCAAGACTATTTTCAATTTTACTAAGTCAATATTTAGTGAATATATATTAAAAAATAAAACTTATCTTTATATTGCAATTGCATTTTTTATTATTATTTACCTTACAACTATAAATTGTTTGTTCTTTAAAACACAATTACATAACTTATATGATGAATGATTGTATAACTTATATATGAATTGATTGATATGTGCAATGTTTAATATATAAAAAAATATAGCTATTAACATTTAAAATTTCAAGCACCAAAATAAAAGTAGCTATTAAAAACATAGTAAATTTTTTGTAAATATATGAAGTTTAAAACTGAAAAAAAGTTTAACTTAAAGCAATACTCCATTTTAAATTTTAAAATATTCTATATTTTAACAAAAGAAAAAAAACTTTTTCGCTTATTCTGTGATACAATTTTTATTTCTCTGTGATGATTATGAAACTTACGTTAAAATAATTGTTTAACTTAGAAAAATTAAAAGAAATGCAAAAAATCATTTAACTTTTTTAATTCTTAGAAATTAGAAAATTAAATGAATTTCCAGGCTTTTTATACAAGCTGTATGAACCCTGCTTATATAGCAAATATGACTAGAAATATTAAAAATAATTTTGAAAATTAAACTATTTACCAAAAGCACTACCAGTTCAGTCATTTGAAATGGCAAGAAGTGGAAACAGATCATGACACAAAGTACACAATGATAATCAGTTTTACAGTATGATTTTTAATTATTAGTTGAAAAGCTTTAACAAATAAAGCCATTAAACAAATAAATTTGAAATAAAAATATGCTGCATATTTTGTTTGTCTAAAAACTTTTAAAATAACTTAAGTTATATTTCAAATTTAAGAAATTATTTTTAGAAAGTGTTTCTATTAATTACAGGAACATAATTTAACGGAACATGTTTTAATCTTTAAATCCAGGAAGCATTCATTCACTTTTTCCTTTTTTTCCTGGAAGGCAATGATAATTTAGATTCTTTACAAAATTCCAGAGGCATTTTCTCTAAAAGCCAGTTTTCAACATCTGCAACTTTTTGCTGCAATTCACTAAGTACTGAAGGATCATTAATCTTATATGACTCTGACACTATATGTTTAATGCTTTTTTGCAGCATAGAAAATTTAGAACTATACTGTGTTAAATTTATATTAGGAGTTTGATTTTCTTGGTCAGACATGTTGCTAGATGCCTCAAAAATTTCTGTTGAAAAATTATGTTCTTCAATAACATTTTCAATAGTATTAGAAAAAGATGGACCATTTTTAAAGTATACACTTTCAATAAAAAAATCAGGCAACACATTAAAGGATAAATTGAAAATTCGAAAAATTGCAAAGAAATGCTTACATGGCAAACCAAATCTTTTAAAATCTGCACAAGTGCAAAAAGGAAACTTATTGTTATTACTGTCACCAAGGTAAACTACATATGTGTTATTAGCATCTTCACTTGCAATATGGAACTTAAGTTCCGAAATCTTATTTACAATTCCTTCTGTAGCATACAAACTATTATCAAACCTTTTCAAACAATGTTTTACAAAAGACTTAGGGCTATATTTTAAATAATAGGGAATGTTGACATAACTTTTATATCCATTAGAACATTTAATATTTTCTGAAACATAATGCATATATTTATTTGGTAAATATGTTTCAACTAAACCCGTTATAACACCAGAAATGCTGTTATCCGAACGTAGTTTTAAATGTTCTTTAACATCCTTATTAATTCTTTCAACTCCATTATTTGTTCTTATAAAAAGAGCAAATGTATTGGAGTGAAACGCATCAACCCACTTATTAGCATGAGGAAGCCAAGTTTTGGTCATGTAATTCTTGAATTGATTACACTCCCAAACATAAGAAGTTTGCAAAATATCAAGTCGAAAACTGTACTCTTCCATAGAATTTGCTCTTGCTATATTTTTAAGATGCATTAAAGCATCAATGTTTATGTCAGACGCATTATTTGGTTTAGATGTCAACCATCTTCGCCAAGCCTGAACACAATGAAAATAGCAAATTCTCATTTAGGCTGATGGAAATATAGTGGCAATTGCATTTAACTCGGCTTCACAAAAATCAGTCATAAAGCATTTTGGATTTCAAGTAGGATTCCAATCTTTTACAATCCCAAGAGCTTTAGATACAGTGTTTGAGGTTTCATCCATTGTAATAAAAAATGCAACAGGTTGATATTGCATATTGGTTTTGACACACAATAAAAACATAGGCAATGCATACATAGTGGTTTTATAGGTGGCATCTAAAAACAACATGTCATTGCCATATATATTTATTAGATATTTTTGCTCTTTGTTTTGGTAAACAAACAAAAATGGTTGATCATTTGTCAAAGGTTGAAAGTAAATCTTATCATCTGGGTTATTGGTTTTCCAAACATTAACCTTATCTGCTAAACAGTCTTGATCATTTTGTGACTTTTTATTGGCAGTCCTGTTGTTAAATATCTGATTTCTAATTGTTTTTAAAGTTGGGTAAAACCTACGATTCAATCGACTTGGTATGTACTCATCTCCAAACCAAGCATTTCTATTGTCATTTAAGTATTTTTTTAGATGATACTGAACTTCCCTTGGACGATCAATTCCATCTCCAACAAGCTCTTTTATTTTTAGTGTCAAGTTTTTATCAATCATTTGAAGTAAGTCCTCGCACTGTTCAGAAGAATGATTTTCATGATCCGATGGCTTTGCCAAAGTTATATAAACTCTTTTCTGAATACTGACAGATTTTGGATTTACAGCCAACTTTAAACGCAGATGCTTAGATGTCTCATTTTTTTTGTGCTGAGAGATTTTGTCCTTTATCATGAAATCTGGAAAGCATAGAATCTCCCTCAATACAATTTTAGCTGGACATCCAACTTTTTTGGTTGGTTGGAGAGTCTGGTTGGTTTTACGATAATCATGATCAATAATCTGAAACATAATAAAAAACATTAAATAAAAACGTTAAAACCATGAATTATTTTTAAAACAATTGTTTTAATATTTTTATTATTAAAAAAATTTCATACTTTTAAAGTTTTATATTTTAAATCTAACTTACTTCTATTTTCTAATTAAAATTTTTTTGTTTTCCATTATATTGTATAAATATGAGAAATTGCATAAAATATTTAAAATTTAAACACCTATTGAACTAATCATTACATTTACTTATTCACTATTCATTTATATTTTTTAAAAAAGTTATAAAATACTTAATGTGGAGCAATTAAACTTGAAAAGATAACTTAATTGATGTTAATTTAATAAATGCAGTAAATTTGAAAGCTATTAGTTTATGAGCCATTTAAATTTATATACATTTTTTTATTTTAAAACCATTTTGAAGATTTTTTTTTATCATGAAGCATGTTTTTCCCCAATCTAATTAAACTATTACCATAATTTTTGTAAGGGGTTGGAATGACAACACCAACCAGGGAGGCGATGACACAAATATAGACATTATAGACAAATAACAAATTGAAATTTTATAACTTGGTAAGTTTTTTTTATAAATATTAGTGATTCATAGTGTTTTAATTATACTCTGTAGAGAGCTTTTAGAAAATAGCATTTACACATTAAATTTATTTCAATATTTGAATTATATTTGACAGGCATGGAGACAAACAAACATGGCAAAACATTTTACAATTCAGACAATTTCGGAAAACAGAGTATTTAAAGTTTAGAGCGAATGAACAATGGAAAGCAATCATTTTTACCTTTTTTGGTTTAGTATAATTTTTATTGGGTCCTCTTGAACACTCCAAAACCAAGGAATTTGCCAAAACAAATGCCATTCCTTTTAAATCAATCGGTGTAGAATTTCTTGCAGGATCGGCCTTATTGTGAAAACGAATGACATATTTCATACTAGTTATATCTGGAAGAGAATATATAACATGTGTCAATCTTTACACTTAATTTACAAAGATATGACAGACAGTTTAGTTTTTAAAATGTTAACAATTGTATATAACAGCTAGGAAGTTAAGTTATTGAACAATATTAATTCAATACTAGAACTCAATATAACTGGCCTTAAATTAAATAAAAATAAATAAGAAAATGGAATATTTATTTACCTGCCGAACCGAAGTCTCTTTTTTGTGAACGGATTACGGAGAATCTTGAATTTGTTTCAATTTCATATTGCCTTATTAAAGTAAAAGCTTCTTCTGCAGTATTTGTGTATCCAGAATAAATGTCAGTTTTTTCAATAAAATTGCATTGCCAACTCATGATGATGGAATAAAATTAGCTTTCTTAAAAAGACGAAAATCATACGCAACGCCACAGATAATATAACGCTACGGCATGGCATCCATAAAAAGTTTAGAGGCGACATTTTTTAATCGCCAAAAGGAAACAATCAAGGCAACCCAAACATAACTTCCAGTGACGTCAGACGTTACTAACTCCGCCCCTGATTCTACCCGGTGGAAAAAAGTCGCGTCCTTTGTTTTGTGGTTTTATTTTACACCTAAATGTATCAGTGAAAAGAAAAGAGTGATACATATCATTTGATTGGAAGGATATATATCACTCATTTATATCTCTAGCTCAGTATCTCAGTACTCCGAGTTATTAATTAAATTATTTATTATGCATGCATCGAACCATTGAACAATGGTCATACAACATGGTGATAAATAGTAATAACTGAACATTACGCACTATTGTATTGAAAATAACAATAAAATCTACAAGAGTATCCGTTTTGCTTAATACTTTGCAGGTTTAGGATTTAGGTCTGTCAACCTAGATTCAAATTATACATAAAATAACTTTTATGATAATAAATAAATTGGGATAGATTGGGATGTTTATACAATTATAAATTAAAATTTCGAAATGAAACAAAAAGTGTTCAAAGAAATATTTTGAGCGAACTAAAGTATACTTTAACATAACGTTCACATTCGATCACGAGCAACTACGTTCGTCTATATAGATCCATTTGCATATTTGACTAAACGGTTCGATCATTTTCTGTTTCTTTCATGAAACGTTAAAACATATTTTATATCTACCTTCACGATGCAACGAGTGAGTGAAATGATTGATTTGGCGAAATGAAAAAGACGCCGATCACTGCTGAGCTAGTTATTTACTGATACATTTTGAATTCAAGTGAGCGAGTGATACATATAATCATAATATGTGAGCTATATCTTTTATATCTCTCACTCATCAGTTACAAATCTCTAGTAGGTACACATTACACATGCACATTTCAAGCGACCAATACCTGACGACGTTCTGCACTTTGCGTTACCACGTGGTGCAATTACTATATCTCTCTATATTCTCAATTTTTATAGTTTTCAAAGCGAAAACATCGTTTTTGTGGCGTAATAACTGTAAAAATCGCAGCGGAATTAAAAACGTATCAAATGTAGTCGTCTTCTATTATAAGTATGCAGTATTTTATTTTCGTTTTACAATTCAATCATGTCATGTAAAAGATCGTCAAAATGGTGACGGGTTAATATTTGTAAAACATAAAAAAAATTGTATTTCCTATACAATATTTTTTAAACTGTATATTGCTAATGATATATTATTGAATACATATACCAATACTATTATCTAGATTTCCTGCCCAACCAGAATATAAAAAGCAATGGATGCCGGATGCGGGTTGCTGGATGACTGGTTTCCTTAAGAATATGATACATTTGTTCGATGCACTTTGAGGACGATATGTTCCTACCAGGAAAAAAACGACAACTACCAGCGAATGTTGTTACTACTTTAAAATTGCAACTAGCATAATACAAAAGAAACATAATACCAATATAATAATCGTCAAAAATGGGTTTCTTTTCAAAAAATAACATTTTACTTTTTTCTTATTTTTTTATTGGACACATATAGATCAGCACTCACCATATATATCAACCAACTTTTATTGCTGGTCTTCAGATGTACCAAGTTATGGATTTCACAGAACAGATACGTAGGGTGGACTGTTTATATTGCTTAGTGTGCGTGCATCCAAATCACATGCTGGGTTACGTACATATGAATGTGGCATATTCGTCGAAATGTATGAAAACACGTGTCGTCCCTTAAGACAAATTAATTTCAAACGATCCGATCACCGTTTAGGACACGCCCCTTTTTCCGCCCAAAATCATGAAACCCTTTCCCGTTTCGGCTCACTTAAGACACATCTGTTTATTTCACTTACAAAAAACATTTCATGGATTTAAAATCGTTCGAATATTTTAATGTTGTTTACACATTTATCGACCATTTAACACGATATCGAGATATTATAATAGTAAAAATAAGCCAACACGACTAAATTTGGTTTTTCAAGAAAATTTAAACTCTACCAAACTGTAATATTTACGTACGTACTAAAATAAACTCTTGCAAAAAAAACGGGCACTTGTAGAAATAAACAATATCAGAGTTATTTTCTTATTATTTGATGGATTTTATATGGCGATATGATGAGAATATTGATATTTATTATGAGATACCGTTTTTACCTACTTCAGTCGTTAAAAATGCGAATGAATAAAAAAAGCGATGTTGAAGAAACTGATTAATGCAAACACTGTCCACAGACGAGCGTTTTCATACTGGTATATTAAAAATGGCTAAAGTTTGTTTTTGAATCATCATCATATCATCATCATCATATATATTAATACGCTAAGGTTAAGATGTTACTCTCCCTTTTTAGAAAAAACCTCACAACTAATCCACATAAATTATATATCATTTTATAGATAATTGCTTGCTCTGCCGGCATCCACAACTAAAAAATTTATTATTGCTATTGTTTTTGCAAATTAATTAATTATTAAAATTATATACACAAAACAGCAATGCTGCCATCTAACGGCTCAACGTCAATATGATTGACGGTCGGTAAAATTTTTGTTTAATTTCAAATCCACTCACGTATAAATAAAGTGGCGCTTTAGCTCAATGCTTTTGACACTTGCGTCTCTATATGTCAATTTTAGTAAAATATTTGTTTGATCTGTCATCTAAGCTTCATAATGGAATAAAAACGTAATAAGCAGTGTGCAAAATTAGAAATGAATTGAATACCTGCAATCAATTTTGATTTATTAAATTGAGTTGAATAATTTATAATGCGAAGACTTCGTCACGCTAGTATTCTTTATTAATTTAACATAAAATTTGAAAATTTAGTAACGAGTATGCCCTCCTCTAGCTAAAATTAATGCGCTTAATCTGCTAGGTATACTTTCGGCGACGTTTTTTTTATCATTTCCTGAGGAATACGTTTCCATTGACCGAAGATCACATTTTCAAGGGCCTGAATGTTTTCTGGAGCTGGTTTTACGGCTCTGACCCGTCGTTTGAGATTGTCCCATATTTGTTCTATCGGATTGAGGTCGGGACTTCTAGCTGGCCAGTCTAACCGAAGAATTCCGGCCTCCTACATATACGCATCAACGTCTCTAGAGCGGTGGGCGGAGCGTTGTCGTCCATAAAAATGGACTCGCCTCCAACTGCTGTTAATGTGGGTTGGACATGAGGAATAAGAACGTCTGTTATGTACCTTTGCGTATTGTGCCATTTCCAATAAAAACTAACGGTACGGTCATCTGAGTTAATACCAGCCCAAAACATTACGGAGTATCCACCGTAAAGGGTGATTTCCTTAAATCACACTTCTGCGAAGCGTTCTCCAGGTCTTCGTAAAACTCGCCGACGTCGATCCTCACTCCTAATCGATATACGAGCTTCATCGGAGAATAAAACACTCTTATTGAGTCCAGAAATAATTGGTAGTTAAGAAATAAGTTTTAGAAAAATCTCTTTTTTCGAGATACTAGGATACAATTGAACGATGAATTAAAAGATAAACAAAAATAATGATCTGTCGAGTTACAGTTTGGATATGGATTGCTAGTATTCACTTTGAATTATTCTGGTTCTCATACTTAAAGTACGAAAACCTTTTCATTAGTAAAATAAACTACAGAACTAAAATGTAGAAATTTAAATACCTTCCTTTGTTGCACTATTTAAATTAATATGAAATTATTGCTTTATCAGCGTTATAGATTACCACGTATAAGCGAGGAGTTAATTGGAGATAAATATTTTTACTCGATTTATAGTTCGGACTTTAATTTTATTGTATCTATCGATCGACCTATAAAGAAATTTATGCGGAAGGATTAGCAAAATTTTAATAAGATTAAAAGAAATGCTCAAATGATTGATAACATGATTAACTCGATAATTAGGAGTGTGCGATTGTATTTACAATAAGACGGTTAATATTTTGAATATACTTAAATATTTAAGGCTAATCAAACATTAAGTGAAATAATTTTAGTGAATATTAAGTGAATAAAATTTCATTGAATATTTCTTCTGTGCAATATTTTACAAACTATTTAAGTTATGAGATAGTGATTTCCGTATAACTACATGAGTGAGTACGTTGGTAATATCATTTGTTATGTTTTAATAGTCATGTTTCATGTAATTTGACAAATCAATTAAATTCAATATTTAGGTAGGTAATGGCGCGGGTATAGTGAAATAACAATATTATCTCCTTTCAATTGATTGAAATGGCGCTATTATTACGTTGATTCTCAATTCTTCGGTAAATTCAATAAAACAGGATCTATATGTGGTTGCGGCTCTCCAAATCGTCACTCCAGGTAAGTACCGGACTCCCCGGGCAAATATTGGGTGTCTTAAAAAGAGTTATGTGTAATATTTGTTTCAGTCAATTAGAAAAAGGGCGTGTTTTACGTTTTATTTCAACGACAATATATACGTTTACAGTCAACGAATAGCATATTTCTTTGTCTGACATTTATTCCCGGACACCGTGTATATATTCGGCGAGTGTCGTCGGATATCGCCAACTAGAAGGTTATTGTCTGTCAATACTTATTACTATGATACCATTTTTAATCTTATTAAACCTGAAAAATCACATGTAAGTGATATGGGTCAACATAAAATGAAGAAATTTTTTTTTATAATTTTTGTTCATTTCTAAATAAAACAATTTATTCAAACAGTTTCTAAAACACATTTTTCAATTAAGTTTTCCCCATAATATTTGAACCTGAAATTGATACATATTTTTATAACGGAGATTCATCATTATAAATTTGTTATTCCTTAAATCTTGAGTTATGGAAGTGACACTGGGTATCTTCTTAGCTTCTCTTCGATATTTTGTATTTAATCTTTTGATTTTCTCTGTTACTTTTTGCTCTTCTAATTTTCTAATTGACATACCTTTTAACTTAGCCTAAAAACAAAATATAAAAAATATTAAAATTATTGCGTTCCAACACAGACAAAATACACTAAGCTGCTAACGTCGAAAAAAGTACGACATTTTCATATTATCATTTAAGTAGGCTTAGTAGTTAAGTTATTATTCTTGTAATCAAGTAAAAAACTACCTTAAACTTTAAATAGTTATTATTATATATTTAAAATCATAAAACGGAAAATAAACTTACAGTAATATTTGGCACTGCTCTACTAAGCTAAGATGGCTATAAACTGATTCAAAAGTTGACAGGTTTTTTCGACGTTGCCAGTTCTAATTGTTTGTTACTATGTTATAAGTAAAGTGAAAGTTATTTAGGTAAGTAAAAATTAAATACCGATTAAAATGAAATCTCCGGCCA
Source organism: Druceiella hillmani (assembly GCA_039881145.1). NCBI lineage: Eukaryota > Metazoa > Arthropoda > Insecta > Lepidoptera > Hepialidae > Druceiella > Druceiella hillmani. The sequence goes on from JAYKKI010000002.1 coordinate 55,747,968, forward strand.
GATTCTTTTGAAATATCTTTAGAGATCGATGCAGAATAGTCCACATTTTCTTCCCTCGCAGACCAAGTTACTATTTTAGACTAAAATTATTAATAAACAAAATTAATTTAATTACATGATAAAAAAAAAAACTTTACAGGTTTAAAAAGGAAAGAAATAAAAAAAGTCACAATGTATATTAGCCATGTAGTTAACAATTTTTTTGCAATATTGTAATTTGACTGCTCTGACACTCACGAGTGAAAGATATAGCTTATATGTTATGCTCATATCTATCACTCGCTCACATGAAATCAAAATGTATCAGCATATCACTATCTCGGGAGTGATCGGCGTCTTTTTAGTTTCACCAAATCAATCACTTCACCCACTCGTCGCATCGTGAAGATATATATAAAAGTATACGTTTTGACGTTACAGGAAAGAGATACAGAACGGTCGAACTGTGTAGTCAAATGCGCAAAAAAGACGACGCTTCGTCTACATAGATCCAGTTGCATATTACGTAGTTACTCGCGATCGAATGTGAATGCTGTGATTTAGTTCGTTAAAGATAAGTATATAGAGATAAGAACACTTGTTTCATTCCAAAATTCTAATTTAGATTGAATTCTTAATTTGAATCTAGGTTGACAGTCTTAAATCCTAAACCTGCAAGGTATTAAGCAAAATTAAGTAGACACTCTCGTAGAATTTATTTTTATTTTCAAACAATAGTGTATAATGATCAGTCATTACTTTTTATCACCATGTTGTATGACCGTGTGACCATTGTTCAACGTATGCGCAATAAATCATTTCGTTAATAACTCGAGTACTGAGATACTGACCTAAAGGGTCTCTTGAGTTTTTTGGGTCCACCTAAAAGTAAGTGGGCATAAATCAAATATACCTTAAAAATAATCTGATATCTGTAATGAAATTATAATATATTCTAACCGGAATCACATAATCATTAAAAAGAAAATAAAACATTTAAAGTCATTCTGTTGGTCATATGTCGTTTATCAACAAACGCAGTGTTCATTGGGTGCACTCCGTTATTTTTCTTTTGTAATGTGTCCACTAATATCGTTCTGAATAGTTACCAGCTCGACCGCTCACAACTACATTTAAAAAAATGGAAAAGTGCAACCACGAAGTTTTCTTAATTATTATGTTCCCTTACGCTAGTTTTTGGTGGAATAACCTTGAAATAACTTTTGTCATTCTGTCAATAATAATGAACTGCACTTCAGAATGTACCCTTTGACTTGATTTCTATGTCGGTTGCATAGCCTTTTTGAAAAAAATTGTGCATCTGAAACCTCGACCCCACTCTTCGGCGAGTCACAACCAGGGCTTCCTTCCGAATTCCTTAGCCTGAAAATGGCTGCGGCCTTGGCCAACAATCTTCAGTCAATACTCCTTCTTCTGCGAGTATTATTCAGTTTCTTTGGTCAAAATCCTGAGTTCCTTCAATCAAATACCGTCCAACGTTGCCTCCTCTATTCTTACTTCTCTTCAACCCTTTATTTCTAATGGCTCCGGCAATAGTGGAGAGGAACTTGCAATGGAATAGTCGCAGTGTTATTTCCAACAAAGCAGATCTTTGTCACCATGGCAGATACTTGTCAAGTATTCTCCATCAATTTGTCATATGGCATATTAAATTGAATCAAATATAGCCTTATCCGGTTTTATCACTTCATATTGTAAACTTAATCTATACAGTAATTAAAAAAAAGTTTTTTAAAATCAATGGACAGATTAGGAAAAATACAACCAATAATTTGTATGTAATGTAAGCTAACACATGTTTGCAAACGAACAGACAAAATTGCCCACTTTTTGAAAAAATATTTATTGCAATAATAGCTGCTGTAAAGTTGGTATAGATTTTTCTACACATTTATAACAAATGGATAAATTGAACCTTCGAAAAAACAGAATCAGATTTTATGATAATTAAGCCATGGCCCAAAGCCTAGGACTACAAAAGTAGTAAATCTGCCACATGGTTGTAAATTTCATAAGTAAAGGTGTTTAAATAAAAAAATAGGGGGAGAGAAAGGTTTGGGTTTTGAAAATAGATAGAGAATGGCCCCTTGTAAGCGGAAAATATGAGAAATAATGATTGTCACTTACTAGAATGAGGTCCATCTTGTTTTATTAATCAGAAGTGTAAACGCATGCAGGCCGGGTACAACTATTATGTTGTAAATATTCCCGTTAATTTAATATTTTATTTATAAACAGATCACATTTTAGTTTGCACTAGTCATTGTAACTATATCAAGATTGCTATAGAAATTGAATCTGCTTGAGCTTCGTGAAAATTGATTTAGTTATTCCCCCTAGACCACCAGACCCTTCTAAATCTCCACTTTGTAATAATGAATTTGCTTGTCCTACTTCCTCAGCTAGCTTTGTTACCGTAAAGGACTTCCAACAAGAACTAAAACGCAAACCCAAAAATTGTAAGAGCAAACTACAAAAAAAATAAATCTAAAAATATTCCTTCTTTCCATCCTTCTGACTATGCCTGTCTACGGGATGATTGAGCGGATCCGCTTTATTACCTGACAAATCCCTTCCTTTCTCCCAGATGTATCTGGGCTCCCATAGTTGTCAATTCAATGTTGTTGCTGCGAGAGTTAAAGATATCATCATCCTCTCTATATATCCCCCTTCCAACATGTCCCGTAGCATTCGAACTACGGGATATTTTAAGTTCCATTCCTGTCCCATATATTGTTCTGGGAGATTTTAATGCTCATCACACGTCTTGGTGTTTCACACGAAATAATCCTCTAGGGGTGTCCTTGGTAGAACTCCAAGACGATTTTGGCCTGCGTTTAGTGAATGATGGTTTTGCAACACGAGCTCCTCTCCCATTTCATAACCCGAGCTCAGTAGATATTTCTCTTTGCTTCTCATCCTTGGCATCCTTAGTTTCCTGGAATATTCTATCTGAGTCTTTTGGGAGCCACCATTTTCCCATTCTGATTTCTTTCCCTCGTTTAAATTTAAATATTGAAAAAAATCCCCTTCTTCAAAAATACAACCTACGTAGGGCAGGTTGGGTGGGATTTCGCACTTTCCTAAGTGTCGAAGTGGATTTCCTCCGTCCAATGAACCTGGATAGCATTGACTCTTGCTATGACCAATTTGTAAGGGCGGAACTTTATTCCACTTAAGAGATCTAACCACTACTGCAGATCCTCTCCCCCCTGATGGGATGGAGACTGTTGCGCAGCGGTTAAAGCCCGCAAAGAGCCTGAAGCGATACATAAATCTAATATGTCGGAAGTAAACTTTCTCTTGTTTCAAAATACCTAAACACAGACTAAACGAATTCTCCTTACAAAAAGAGGAAAGGCTGGAAGAAATTCTGTCACTCCCTCTCGTGTCGTCTAGTCTAATATAAAACGTTTTCGGTCTATTTTTCAGTCTGATCTTCCTAAATCCGTACACGGGAATTGGGTAGATAAATTTTTAAATAAGCTTGCTCCTCCATCCGTCCCAAATTTTGTTGAATTACCTTTCAGATACAACTTTACTAGCACCAAGCATTTTTTAGAAGAAGATTTCTCCTATAATGAATTGGATGTCACCTTGCATCATCTTAAGGATTCTTCCCCTTTTATTGACGCAATGTATTAAATATTTAATGGTGAAAAATACTTCACCATCTACCCGTTAGTATCTTTTATCCCTCAAATAATAATTCCCATTCTCAAACCTCATAAAGATCCCAATATAGGTTCGTTCTACAGATCCATACCTCTTTCTCCTGTTTTAGCGAAGATTACGGAATATCTAATTAAGAATCGTTTGGAATGGTTTACAGAACACCATTCCATTTTTCCAAGCAACCAATTTGGATTCAGAAGAGCTAAAAGCATGATGAACAATCTAAGCGTCCTAATTACTGACATTAGACTTGCCTCTCTCGACAAGAGTTCCGCATTGCTGCTTTTTTAGATCTTTCTTCAGCCTACGATAATGTAGGTTGATAACGTAGGCTGTAATCCTCAAGAAAACTCTTCATGATCTTGGGATTCCGATCAAGATTACAAATTTCCTCATCAATTTTCTTTTAGAAATATCTATTAGTCTTAGATCCACGGATTGCCTCCCTTAACAAGAACTATATGGAGGGATTTTCCCCAAGGCTCTGTTTTAAGTTCCTTACTTTTCAATATTTATTCCTTCCTATATGATCCACTCAAAAGTAAATCTCTTCTGTCGTGTTTTGCAATACACCGATGAGCTGCTTTTATATTCTTCTGATAAGTCAATAATGGCTGCCGAAAATGGTTTGAACTCTGCCCCTTGTTAATCTGAACAAATGGGTTAGCTCTCATGATATAGATTTATATCCTTCCAAAAGCACTGTGACCACCACAGTGATTTTGAAACTGATGTTCTTGAGAAGGAGAATTACTCAACCGTTGTCTATTTGTTAAAATTACTCCTCGATCCCTGTTCTTTCCAATACCAAATTCTTAGGTATGTTCCTAGACACAAAATTATCCTGGAATATTCACATTGGACATGTCATCTCCCTATGCCAGGGTAATAGGAATATTCTCCGCGCACTTTCTGGAGTACTTCTCACACCCTACCACATTAAAGTTTATATATAACACTCTAGTGTGTAGTTATCTAGACCATGGTTCATTTCTCCTTAATCCTATTTCCAAATCCAATGCCACTAAATTGACCCGCATTCAGTCTCAAGCACTGTGGATCATAGTGGGTGCAATGAAATTCATTCCCATAAATGCCCTACAAGTCGAATATGTTAATCCTCCTTTAAACCTGCGGCGACAATACCTACCTAGCTTATCGTTATTTACTGAAGACAGCTAGGTTTTCTACTCATCCCATTTTTCCAAAACTCACTCTCCTCTCAAGGCTTATTGAACATGCTCCTTTTTAGCGTTCTAACTTCCGATCTCTTCTTATTGTTAGCTTCTAAAGATTCAAATCATTTTCTAACCCCGTTTATCAAAATTCTCTATAGTTTCCCATTTGACTTGATATTTCACAGGCCAAATAAAAATTTGTGTTTTGGAGTTGACAAGGAGTCCAAAAACGGTAATTCGCTGTTCAATTCTATTTTGAATTATTTTTGGATGGATCGGACGCGAATATATATGGACGCATCAAAAACCCTGAGAGATGGCTATGTCGGAGCGTCATTTTACTCTCCAACCACCGTTCATTCAGCATACTTCCGCCTTCCTAAGGAATGTTTGGTATTCTCCGGAGAATGCCGTGCTATTGTGGCGGCCTTGAATTAAGCTCTACACAAAAAGATTCGCGGGGCCCTTATCTTCTCTGACTCCTAGAGTTGTTAACAGTCCCTTCTCGCTAATCCATTTGCTTCGAATTGTTTCCTGGATACTCCAGATCAAGCAACTTACGCTTGATTAGGAGAGATCGGGATCCGATGTCGGTCTTGCATGGACCCCTAGTCACTGTGACATAGTAGGTGATGAAATAGTCGATTAATCATTGTAGGATTAATCATTCAGTTCATAAGAAAGAATGACATCAAAATATAGAACCTTTCATATTTATATTCTTGTTTATTTTTGTTTTTGTGTTTGTATATATTTATTTTGTACTCTTCTTTACATTATAATCTAATTTTTTTTCATTTTATTTAATTGTAGCCAACTTCTTACATAATTTTTATTTTATTGTATAGTTTATTCTTTTGTTAACAAGCAACAGTGACGGAAATCCAAAATATGATTTAATCAGCGTTGCATAGCCTTTTTTTCACACTTGACATTTGCAAAGGTACTCTGTGGAGAGAACGAATGCCATATAATCAAAGATAAAGATACTATAACACGTTATGAAAAACGTACTATAATTATAAAAAAATCAGGTAAATAGGGGAGAGTAGATTAATATCAAAAACCTATGGCTTAAAAATAAATAAATTCTCTAAGAAACAAAAAAAAATGTATTTAAGCATGATTTCGAAAATGTATTTAGTCATCTTGCTTGAAGCAAGATGACTAAATATATTTTCAACTGTATTTCTAGCTCTTGATAGTCGCTAGATGGATACTCGCCACTGAGCTGGCTGTCCTCGAAATCCATAGGGTTAACTTCAAATCCTTCAGCAGTTTTTAGCCATTCTTCTTGTGATGTTGGTATCTGAAACAGTTAAAGTATTTCGTATCTTTATTGCAGACTGAATCTACAGACGCGAAAGATTTGACGGATATTGACAGATCTACTACTGTGCCGAAGCGACCTAAAAGAAGTTCTACCACAATAAATAACAGTAACATAAATAAAGCTAAAAAAATATGAAATACACCTGATGATGAATTTTAAATTTTTGGAGACTGTGGTGAGTGAATTAGGAAACATGCATTATGTAAAAATACAGAGGAGAATTGAAACGCATAATTCAGCGTCACATAATAACTTAGAAGGAAAAGGATGACAATGAATATCTGCAGAACATGCATGCAACAGCAGATCCCAGTCATACAAAATGGTAGATGAATACAATAACTCGGTCGTTATAGATGTAAATTATATTATTGATTTACCTTTAAATATTCTATCTTCAGCTGACGATAGGGAGCAAGACAACAGGCGAGAACTATGCGTGATCGTACATACAGGGATTCAGTAAAGATATGACGGAGAATGAAACAAATCGCCTAAAATAAATTACTTATAATAGATTATCCATACCGTTTTTATTCATTTGATAAAAACACTTAAAATAAGTTTGTATTTCACTAACCTTTAGCTAAATATCGTAAAGTCATCATAAGACGAAGATCAGCAGAAATAGAATTGCGCATTTGAGTATCTTGTCTTTGAATATCACAGCGAATCAAATTGAGCAAAATATCGAAGGTGGTTTCAGTCATTCGTAAGAAGTTTTTTAATCGCACTGGAGCTTCGCTTTGGAGTTCTCTTAATAATTGGTTTTGAAGACCTATATCATCACGTCTCAATGCCCATCACATCTCGTGCCCACATCTTACGTTTTTTTCTTTTTTAACAACAACACAATAGACGCAGCTCGTATTTTTCTGCAGCTAGGCATCCTATTAGGCTGCTCTTGCTCAAGTCATTTGTATGCAATTTCTGTCGAAATGGTTCTACAAGATCTTGTAGGAAGAACAGACTTCTAAAAACGACTTGCAAATAGAAAAATCGCAAGTAAGTGGAAACAGTTGTTAATTCACTCTGCAAGAAATTACGGAAGTTACTTGTCAGTTTACACTTAGCATTAGCCATACTCACCTCTTATGCATGTTCTTGTTTATCCAATTATGATATACCATGCATATAATACAACCTTCTTTGAGTGGAAATTTGTACTTCCTAGAACAAAAAACTCAAAAGTAATTTAATTTATTTTCTTTGTTTTTTTACTTCTTAAGTTTGTGACGCTTTCATTTTCTTTAAGTATTGCTTTTTTATTGTAACCTATCCCTTATTGACAAATTTCCTCACTTTTTTCGTTAATTTTTCTTTTAACTGTTCTTTCACAGGCAACCAAGGAGGGATTTGTAATTGTTGCTTTACAGGCGAATGCTTTATTTTGTAGAGGTTTTATTTATTTATAGCGGCTTAAGTCTTAAACAAAGATGCAGGATCAGAATTGGTCAGATAGAATTGAACTTGCCTTGTTCAAATAAACCGCAGATGCCATATTTGTTCCTTCACTCTCTTGTTTAATAAGTGTATAGCGCATGGGATTTTCCCCACATGTTGGTAAAAGTCGCACATAACACCTGTGCATAAAAGTGGATATAAATAAATTATATTCAACTACAGACCGATTTTACCGTTATTCCCAAAGTTTTAGAGAGATTGGTACATGAGTGTATCCAATACTTCATAATTACATTATGCTAGAATAATATGACTTTGTTCGTGGTAGATCTACGACCACTAAACTACTACTTTACTCTCAGTACTTGTTCAAGTCATTGGATTCCGAGCACCAGGTTGACGTGATATATATGGATTTCAAAAAAACCATTTGACAATGTTGACTACTTAATATTAATACGAAAACTGGCATACAACGTTATCAGTGCAACCTGCTTAGATGGTTTATTTCATACTTAATAGGCAGCAAAAAATCAAAGTAAATGCATGTTTATCACCATACATTCATGTGATGTGAAACTGAACACGAAAATATTGTATGTTTACTGTGAAGAGATTAAACTGCAGCTAAGCTACTCGTGCCAACAAATAACGTTCACACAAAAAATCATGTAGCCTTTAGATACGCGAAACGGGGGAACATACTCAAAAAAGTCAGCATGCGTAACCTTGGTGTCATTTTCGATAGAAAATTGAATTTTGGTTTGCACATTGAGCAGATTGTATATAATGCCTATAGAATGCTTGGGTTCATGTTAAGAATGGCCTTTAAAAATCTTGAAACATATTTAACCTTGTACAATGCTCTTGTAAGATCAGAACTTGAATACGCTATTGTTATCTGGAATACACTATACACCACTTATTTTGACAGTATTGAGAACATACAAAATCAGAGCACCGCCACGGCGGTTGTCTTGTACAGTAAAAGGTGTTGCTTCTTGACATCCTAGCAAGTTCACACCCCTAGTTTAGATCAGGTGTGAAGAACAGACACCGTAAAATTCATGCACAGAGGATAAATCAATGATTTTGCTTTTCAATTTTATTTTATTTTTGTTTGTCCAAATTAGTGAATGAGAGCACCTTACACAGACAACTTATAATCTATAATTGCACTTTTATTTAATTGATAAGTTAATTAATGTGTTTTCCGAGTTGTTTATTGTTTGAAGAAGATATTTTATATCTTCTTCAAACTATAAATATATTCTTTCGCTTAATTCAGTATTCAATGTCACATTTATAATTGTATTTATTGAATATTTTATAAATCTATTTATTTTTCTTTTCTTTTATTTGTTTTTTGTGGAAATGTTAGAACACAAACTTATTTCATATTTGGAGGTCATAGAATATTTCAAATAAAATTGTTCAAGTATGAAGTAGAACTGATGACTCAATAATTTTGGTCTTTTTATTTATTGAGAGTAATCTCGCGAAAAGCGTTGACTTGTTCAATAGCATAAAAAAATTCTCAAAAAAGAAAGTGCGAAAAGTAATATTTAACCGAGATTAATATATGTAAATCATCATCTGTGTAAGTTTATTACATACATGGTGTCCGGGAATTGATGTCAGACAAAGAAAACGCTATTCGTTGGCTATAAAGAAAACAAATTGTTGTTGAAATAAAACATAAAACGCGCTCTTTTCCTGATTGAGTGCGAAAAAATATATTACACATAACTCTTTTTAACACATTCAATACATGTCCGGAGTGCAGTGTTTGCCTGCAGTGGTTATGTCTTCACAATTGTTCACGGGTTATTCCCCCGAGCGGCGCTGAACAATGTGCGCAAGAATAGTGTGTACGAAAAAGTTGGAAAATAATTATGAATCATATTTCCAATTTTCTGAAAAAAGTTTATCTTTTAAATTTTATTTTGACGACAATTTTTCAGTCAAGGAATAACATCTTTTTTATCCGTCGCTTATTCCCGAACCCCGTGTATATTTATTTACTTCTCTTGTTTATTCATTCATAATCCGGTAAATCTCCTGAATCTGGCATTCGTGTATTTTACTGATTACACAAGTACAATTAAAATAAAAGCAGGAATGCTAGGCCTATAAAGGGATACCCGCTGACATGGTGGTGACCAGGCCATGATCTAGAGCTCAATTTTATTAAGAGTTAAACATCGATAATCATTTTTTTGGTTTATGTATTTAACTCGGGTCGTGCTTGCCGATGCTATGACCAATGAAATCAAAGTTGTTACAATTGTACTTAGTCTACCCTACAATCTATAATTTTTCAGGTTTAGAATGAGAAGCAGTGAAGTGAGTACACTTCAGTTGATGGAAATTTCAATTAAATGGATAAAAGCGTAAGGACAAATTGTTACTCCACAGGAGAAATAAAATGATTTCTCCTTTCTCATAAATTTATATTTTTATTATCTCTTAGCAGTAACAGTTTTTAGATATAAAACTTCGCATTCTATAAAAACAAAATTAAAACTTACATAGTTTTTATAGTTCAAAATACTTTGTTCATTATGTCAACGACAATTTGGTGAATTTTCCGTCTTGGAAAGATGGGAAAATAGGCTATTTGACTGGAATTTTTGAATTGTTCTATTTTATATTATAAGTACACAACATTTATATTTCCAGGATATATGCCGTATTTTTTACATAAATCATTTTTAAGTTTGAATTTTCGAACTGGCGCTAAAAACGCAATTTATGTAATGGCGGCTAATGTGACGTAACACACAATGTAAACAAACAGTCCTGCCCGCTGTAGGGGATTATTATTTATTTTCATATTAAAATGGTGTACAAATGGTGTGTAGTGACACAATGTACAAATACGTCTATAAAAAGTCGACACAAAGTGTTCGTTTCATTGCTAAAAAATCTTAAAAGACGAAAAAAGTGGCTGCAATTATCCCAAAGAGATCCAAACAGCATTGTAGCTCACTCAAATGATTTTATGTGTGAAGATCATTTCGATATTAGTAATATTTGTGTTTTAAACATTATTATCGATATCAATGCCTATAAATCAAAAGAATAAAAATATTAAATTTTGTGTATGAATGCGTTTTAGTACCAATGATATTTTGACAATTGTTAGTATTAATCTAAATTTAAATTTTCGATATGATATGGAAGAGTATACATTAAAAACGATATGTTTAAAAAAATTCTGTAGCAGACGATTATTATAAAAAAATCAATTTAAAAAATTTCATACCTGATGCCTTTTGTTTGCGAGGGAATATGTTTTAACCTTCTTTTCCAGTTAGTTCACTTTTTCTTTTATCGCTAAGCACTTGATACACAATTAAAAATATAATTTCTTACAAATTGTTAAATATTTACAATATAAATTTATTTATCCAACTCGAATATTTACTTAATCTGTAAATTTTAATAATAACATCTTGTTCATCCAACAACTCAAAAACAAAAAGTCTATTTGTCTATGATTTATGTTTGGAGTCAAATTATAGTGCTGATATTTACATTAGCATATGCATTGCATGGGAATTAAATAAATTTGTTTAGACATTAGTTATGACCGGAAGATATTTTAATTAATTATATAATTTGTAATGTATTTCTTTTTATATAATATAATACGTAATGAATTTACATTATAAACAAATTTATACTTAATGCAAAAGGTGATAGATATAAATTTAAAAAAAAACAAAAAGGACCATAATCAAAAGTTTTAAAAACTTGTCTGTGACGTCATTTGACTTTTAACCAATAACAGGGCGTTTGCGACACTGATTAAATTAAAAAAAAATATTGTGATTTCTTTACGTTATGTTGTCAAATAGCCTATTATTATGGGAAGGGTGGCGTATCAATAATAATTTATAGCTCATCATTAATTTCTTCATGTCCCATGCCAACATGGTGCACTGCAATAATTGTCGAACTGCCTATCATTAACGAAATATCTCCTCTTGCATCCACATAAATCCATTTTCCATTTTCATTCCATGAAGAAATAAATAATGTATTTGTGTTTTATAATTTGGTTAATACGTTTAGGTAGTAAATAAGAATTGAAAATTATTTTTCTTTTAACCTTGTTCCATACGACAATTAAACTAGGAACAAAATTCTTGGAAATTATTAAATCAAATATCAATTTCTTGAATTCATTTTAGTAGAGAACTTTTAGTTTCATTATATTCTCTTTTGTTAACCTAACATGACAGTAATTAACATGTTTTCCGTCAATGTCTTCATATGATGACATCCGTTTTGTTTCTTGTTCACTCAAGGGATCGAGGTAAATTTTCTAGTGGATTTTTTTGAGATAAATTTAAGTATTAAGTTTGTTTCTTATCGGCGATAAAACAAAGTAAACCTTTTAGGTTTACTTTGGGACTATAGCATTAGAAGGAAATATGTCAAGCTTTGTTCTACTAATTGACATAGGAAAATTATATGTAAATGTGTATTTCCATTATTTACGAACATTGTGGTCAAAAATTGCCATTCTAATCATCATTCTACGCAGATGATCTACAAACTTACAGTCACCAGGTTCTTTTGCTATTGTCATTGTCACCTCTAATATTAATGCGGATTTTTGTCAAAGGGTCAATAGGCTTAAATAATGGGTCTTTTAATCAACCTGGCTATTATGATTGAGAGTTCGAGGCTCATTTTCAAAATTTGCATGCCAAATTTGCTTCAGCTAATACTAAATGTGAATTTCTTTATCTTCAATTTCAAAGTCCTAAACCTAATCAACCAAAATCATAGCTGACAACTTCAGGGTAACAGTGTTTCCCCGAAGTTGCCAGCTAAGATTTTGGTTGTTGTTGTTAGTCTCTGAATTTTTAGCAAGTTACACTTTAAAGTATTTTCAACAAACTATTCTAATCAAAACTAAAAACCACTTTTGTCAAACGCTTTTACTACCCTTGCTTCGATATGGAAATGTGAGTTATGAATATCGTATGAATCATTTAGTAATTGTAATGAGACATATGAAAATATTAGGTTTTAGGAAAATATCAGAGCTTGAAGCAAATCTGCATGAGGCATAAAACATTATCTCCGATTACAATCATCAAAAAGAATGTGTGCAAGCTGCTGCTTCAGCCAGTTTATATAAATAATTGGTAGCTTGCAATCCAGAGTAGGTTTCTTTTCAGACCTTAGCCATATGGACGAGTGAAGTGAAGATTACTTTGTAGAACAGGACATAGTAACCGCTTTAAGAGTCACAACAAACTTAAGAAGTAGCAAAAATGAACAAACATTAAAAAAACCCAAAAATTAATCAAGAAACAAAAGCGTTTCTATATGAATGTTCACTAAAGAAAAGAACGTACGAAATTATTAGAGGAATTTAAAGCTTGTGAAACGAAAATGGAAGAAGATAGAAAATGATACGAAGCTGACACCCAGCGATTACAGTCCGAGATATTAAATTTAGAAAATTATATAAATGATTTGACTAAAAAATGTGAAATTGCTCCAACAGACATGAAGACTATTAGTGAATTAGTTGAACTGTGTAAATATAATACAGAGCGCTTTGAATCTGTAACTAATAATCACATTTGTAAATGTAATAACTATTCTAACTGCACCGAATCTCAGCCTGAAGAATTACCAAATGTTGACTTCCATGGCAATCTTCCAATAGACAAAATAAACACTGTTATTTATTTGGACGGAATAGGAAAAGGGCCTTGGGTCATTAGTAAACAACAACCTGAGACATGGTTCGGTTACAAATTGTTGTTTGCCTGTGCAACTTATAGTCAAATAATAAAAAATATAGCAAGTTCCAAATTTAATTCCAATACTAACATAGTTTTGTTAATAGGTAATAGCTTATCAGTAAGGAAAAGAGACATAGTTAATAGCTTTGCCACTTTATCGAACCAGGGTGTTAATAATACAACTCTTTGTGCTCTTTCTTTTTCCGTTTCTTTTTTGGAAAAACAAAATAAGACCATTCACAATCTCAATATTATTATGCATATTTTGACATGTCGTCATAGTGATCAATTTAAATTTTTTGATATTATTTTATTAATAATTTTATAATAATTAAGGATACTATGTACATATCTAGAATACATTTAGTTAAGTTTACTAGACTACTAGCTTATTATATTGACTGTGTTATAAATATTATAACACATGTTCACGATAATAAGATTTAATAAGATTGTGGATAATAATTTAAACCATAAGTAAGACTAGAGAATTTGATATTTAGTTATCAAAAAATAAATCTTCTCTGGCAAAATTCTAAACATTGAATTATTTATTGAAAAATACAAAGCTGACATGTTCTACTGAAACATGACTCTAAGTCGATAATGTAAATTTTAATTTTTCAGTGGCCAGTATGTTTAATAGGGTATCATGTGAAAGGGGAGGCTCATTAATATTACATAACAATAAATTAAAATTTAAAGAAAGGAAAGACAAGAAAGGACAGACGCAATGTTCTATTGAACGTGTGTGCGAGATTTCCTGTGCAGAAATGGATGAATATATTATCTTATGTGTATGTAGGAATTTGTCATCCAACATTATGTACTTTTTATCTATGTTAGAACATGCTTTAAGTAAACTAAAAAGTAATAAATATGTTATAATATATGGTGACTTTAATATTGATATTTTATTGGACTGCTGAGAAATAAAGATTCATTGACCTGTTTTTGTTATTTAATTTGGATTATGTGTTTAATAAACCAACCAGTGTTACTCCCACATATGCAACCTGTATAGACAATGTAATGACATATTGTAAAATTATAAGTAAAAAAGTAATATGTGGTGTTAGATCTGTCTTCTTATTAAACTATCCTTTAAAGGGAACAAACAAGAAAAGCAGTCTTGGCAAAGGTTCTCTCTGGAGAGAACGAACGCTATATAATCAAAGATAAAGATAAAGAAAAGCAGTCATTTGTGTGCAGACCTCTGACTAAATTCAGGTCACATAAATTTAATTCCAACATTGAAACTAAACTAAGTTTCTTCAAAGTTGATTCAAGAGACCCAGATTTCGCATTTGACTCCTTTTTTAAAATGTTGAGTAATGAATTCAATAGAGTGTGTACAAAAAAGAAAATTACTACACAAAATAATTTGTGTTTTAGTGTATGGGCAACAAAGGAGATACGGAAAAGTAGAGACGTTTTATATGATCTCTATGATAAATGATCATTTACTAATGACAAAACTTTCCATAATTATGTTAAAAGATATTCAAACAAATATGTTTGCAAGCAAAATCTTTATACATAAGTAATGAAATTAAATTGTCTCTTAACAAAACTAAAATCACTTGGAAAATGATCCATTCTGAAACTAGCAACATAAAAAATATCGAGAAAACATTGTATTAAAAATAAGTGACATGATAGTTTCAGATCAAAAATTGGTAGCCACTGAGTTCGAACGCTTTTTTGCGAATATTCCTATTCAAACTACAAGAGGTCTCGCTTCTGATCCTCTTGTCACTGATAGACTCTTAAGGCAGAACGACAAACTGAATATGTCTAAATTTAATTTTAATCATGTGACATGTAGAGATATTATAAAAACCTTTAAATCGCTAAATTTAAAATAGTCTGAAGACTTATGGGGGCTATCAGTTAAAGCCATTGTGTTTGTTATCTTAAAAATTCTCATTACGACTATCTAAACAGCCTGGGAGAATTCCCAGGATACTATAGGGGTATTCTGTGATCTCTCCAAGGCTTTTGATTATGTGGATCATAATACACTCGACAATAAGCTAAGCTATTGTATTGAGGCAATAGCAATTGATCTTATTAAGTCCTATTTGTCAAATAGGGAACAACGGGTCGGTGTCTCAGGGCTCTATACTAGGTTCTTTTTTGGTCTTTGTATATATTAATGACTTGCCATTCATGGTAAGAGATTTCTGTAATATTGTTCTTTTTGCTGATGACACCTCCTTAATTTTCAAAGTGGATAGGAAAAAAACAGACCTAACAAATATTAATGAAACTCTAAATAAAGTACATAAACGGTTTTCTGCCAATAACTTTAAATGCGGAGAAAACAAAATGTATTAAATTTTCGCCGCTTAATGTACCCCAGGTTAATTCCAGTGTAATTTTGAATAATAAAATACTAGAATTGATAACCACTGCCACTTTCCTGGGTATAACTCTAGATCATAAGTTACAATGCTGCAAAATATACATTCCCTAGCTAGCAAGTTAAGCTCAGCCGCGATAACAGTTAGAAAAATTAGGCAGCTGACTGATGCAGCAACGGCCAAGTTAGTTTATTTTGCTTATTTCCACAGCATTATGTTGTATGGTATTATGCTGTGAGGCAGTGCTGCTGATATTAAAAGTATTTCATATATGAAATCTCAAGAATCAGTACAAGATCTATTTAAAGAGGCAAATATTCTGATCTTGCTGTAGTTATACATCCATGAGAACCTATTGTGTGTTAAAAAGAATTTAAATTTGTTAAAGGGTCTGATATCCATACTCGTAATACAAGAAATAAAAATAAAATTCATAATCATAAATTTAGATTAAAAATTAGGAATAAATCTTTTCTGGGTAATGGTGTCCGCTTTTTTAACAGGATACCTGAGGATATAATAAGCCTTCCCATAGCGAAATAATAACGCATATTAAACACTTGTGTTTACCTTAAAGGCTTATTATAGCGTCAGGGATTATGTTGAAGATAAAGATGTGTGGAGGTCATTATAGTGTAAATTACACATTCTGACCCTCATTGAGAGGAACTAATTGATTATTTGTACGTATACATATAGATAATACGGATATTTATTCATAATAATTAGAAGTTAGAGATTTTGATATGTAGTCCTACTTAAAAAAAATGAAACACTCAAAAACAGTAAAATACCAAATACTTTTCAGGTTTTTTTATTCTACTTTAACTAAATATTAAATGAACTGTTGGTTTTAAAGTCTTTTATTCCATAGATGATCAACTGATACAATATTTGGAGGATTGGATCATGATTATTTGAAAAAAATTCCAGTATTGTATTATGTAGTTATGATTCGGATCTATCCAAGTTATTAATACAAAGGAAAATATTGTGCATCACTATTCCCCACTCTTTTTATTTGTTAAATTATGGAATAAGTTTGATCCTAATAATTGAAATGCATCATGTTTTCAAGTCAGCTAAAAAGATATATTGATTGTTATTCTCTGTCGCTACTTTTTCCTTATTTTCTTATCGTATCCCTTTTCACGTTGATGCCTAATTTATTTGTTAATTTAGTCATAATTGGGTTAATAACAATAGTTTCGCTTTATATCTACAATTAAATAATTATATTATTAAATGCTTTATTATAATGAATAATGGCGATGGTTACTGCTTATATTTCCTGTCAGGTGATGCATCACCGACACGGCCGTTACGCATAGAACAGCCATTGTCAAACATCATCTACATAGAATTCTGTCTGTTTCGTACATTTCATAGTTTTTATAAATGAACACATGTTGAAACAAGTATTCATTGTTATGTTGAATACATGTTTCAACAATACATTTTATCATTTATTTCCAAAAATACAAAAGAAAGGTAGGAAAATGTTGCAAGGATCGATAGAATTCTGACTGACAATGATCGTGTTGCCATTAATTTTATAATGTCTCGTTGACAAGCTATGGCAGTCTTCCACAAAACTAACCTTTTAACTTCTGGTATTTGGATTGATTGGATAATATTGCTCGTGTAGCAATAAATTCATCAAATGTGTAAATAAGTTGAAGTGTAAAAAATAAAGCTCATTCATATCTTGGCAAAACTATGGGAATGTGGGTTCATTCATATGTTCGGCATCTATACAGTCGATCGATGAGGAAGAATGACTTTGTTGCAGCATCCGTTTGTTGATGAGTTCATATAGTTATATAAACCTTTAAAAAAAAATTAAAGACTGAGGGCTGGCGAGTGCTAGCTTGTCACTGAAATATATATTATTAGTCAGTATATTAAAATATGGTTTGCAAATATTTTTTCTGCAGATGTACAAACGGATTGGTCGATATCTGTCTTCTGAATCTGCGGCAGATTTCAGTGATGTTTTTTACATGTAAATCCCTTTTGAATATTCTTCTGAAAGAATTTTTCTTATTTGAAATAACCTTTTTACTTACTTTAAATTTTAAATAAAATTATGAGGAATTTATAAAAATATTTAGATGTAAGATGAATTTTTCTGCATAAAGGTAAAAAAACTTGAATTTATAAAAAAATCACTATGACAGCACTTGTCTTTTATGGTACTTCCAAAAATTTCTAGTGATGATGTATCATACTTTGTAGAATCTGATGAAAATAGTCACCGGCCAACACTTAATCTGTTAATGTCACTCATTAGACTAGAAAATAACAATATACTTATTGGCAATATTTGTACAACAAATGTGCTGCAAACATGAATTTGCTCTTGAGAAGGATTATTACAGTAGCCTATAAAGCTGTGTTTTGTCAAATTATTTTTATGGTTTAATTGGTACCTACAGTTTGTAGGTATTTTGAATTTTAATTTGAGGCCCATGGACAGCACAACAGCATGTTTAGCTTTATATCTAATATTAAAAACATCAACAATTAGTGATGAAGACCTTTTGAAGTTTCTACTTACAAATTTTGTTAGGTGACAGAGATAAATTTCATTTGAATGGACATGAATTATATGAAGAATTCATGATATTTAATCGGATATGCAATACAAGGAATAACAATATTTGTTTTAAAAATAATAGAAATTCAAAACAATAAACTGAAAGAAATTTAGTCAAAATTCACTATATTAGTATATAGAAGTACTGCGAGATCCATCCTCCACTAGAAATATTCAAGATTAATTCTGATAAAAATCTCTGACAATTCTGACAAAAGATTGGCTTCCAAACCTTGCTTTTTTCCCTGTTGAAAACTAAAAGGTTTCTTTATTGAACTACAGTATCTTTATTTAATATTACAGTCAAGAGAAGAATCAACATTTTTCCAATTATCTTCACTAATTTCAGGCTTTTTTGTGTGTAGTTATTCTCATGAAAGTTATTTAAGACAAATATATGATTATTAAAATTATATCTATTTATCCGTCTTTTTGCAGAGGTCATTTTTGTCTTTTAGTATGTGCCTGGCAGAATCTGAATCTTTTCAATAATAAATATAACAGTAAAATGAAAAAGAAACTAATAACTTTATATTATCATATTTAGAAAACGTGATATAATGTAAAAGTTAATTTCGGGTAATTATAATTCATTGGTATACAATTCAGTGACATTTTATTTAAAATATATCACATTATATACATTTAAGATGTGTCTCATTTGTACAAAACAATATTCAGTGTTATATTATATCAAAGTTACACTTACACAGTTGGTATATTTTCTTGACTAAACAATTAAAATCTATAACAGATATAATACAAAATAAATATAATTGATAGTTATTGATCAACCTTAGCAGTTAATTGTTCATAATAATATTCACGTTGTTGCAGCAGCTTTATTGAACGGCGGTAAATTTGTCAATCTGGCAATTCCTAAACCTGCAAAAACTGTAAACATAACAATTTTACATTTTAAATGTTAACTTTCATAAGTATATTTACTGTTTTCTAAGAAACCTTTCAAGTTTTAATACTGTTGATGACAATTGAGTATTTACTTTATTATAAAAAAAAAGAAATTGAATGAATTTATTGGTTTTCGTGATTGCTAATAATTACTTTTAACAATTAAGATAATCAATTTATGTTTACAATTAGGATGAATTATTTTAAAAATACAGTTTGCCATAAATTTATATTGACTTGCAATAGATATTTATATGTAATGATTTGGGAAATTGCATCATCAACATATTCAGGTCTTTTATTTATATAGTAGTAAAACTGATTAAATACCTAATGATATTCCATATATTAGTGATCGACCAAGTATGGTGCGGTTATTTTTCGCCTGAAAACACACATAAGCTCCAATTCCTAACAAACCCGTTCCACTGAAAATACGACAGCCAAGGCAGTCGCGATTTCTATTGGAAATGGTAGACATTATACAATTTTAATATTTTATATTAATCAAAATATATGTGGCATGAAAGATAATAAATTAGAGAGAAATAACTTTTGATTGAGTTCTTTCAAACATTGTTATTTCATATGACAGACAGAATTGTCAATTTGACAATCCTAGTCTTTCTTTCTTTCTTTTTTGCCAGTGTCAAGTTTAGATTTGTTGGTTAGGCAACACTAATTAGATTATACTCCGAATGTCTGTCACTATTGCTTGGTAAGAAAAATAAACTAAAGAGAAAAACAAAAATCAAATAGGAATACAGTGATACATGGTTCATGGCTGCGAACCGGGTTTTGCGTCTACAATTTTATTACAGACTATGCCGAAGTGAATAGGAATCAATGCAAGAATGACATCCGATCCCGATCTTCCCAATCAAGTGGATGCTTGATCAGGAGAATTAGGAAGCTACAATTTATTGAAAAAGGATTGGTTAGAAGGGACTCTAAAGAATTTAGGGAGTCGGAGAAGATAAGAAGTTTGCGTACCTTTTTAAGCCGAGCATATCTTAAGGCCTCAACAATAACTCTATATTCCCCAGAAAATATCAAACAATCTTTTGGGAGGCGAAAATATGCCGAATGAAAGGCAGCCGGGCAATATGAAGATGCTCCTACATAGCCGTCTTTTAGAAGTTTTGATGCGTCTGTGTATATTCGTGTCCAACCCACCCATAAATTATTAGGATGGGATTGATCAGCGAATTGGTATTACTGGATTTCTCACCAACTCCGAAACATATATTTATATTAGGCCTATGAATTACTGTATCAAATGAAAAATCTATAGCGGGGGAGAGAGGAATTTTGATAAATTGTGTTTGAGAGGGATTTGATTTTTTGGAAGCTGACCGTGAGGAGAGGATGAGGCTTAAAATGCCAAAAGGAATCATTATTAACAAATCTGGAAAGAAGGGTTAGTTTTGGGAATATGAATTTGACAATCCTAGTCGTTAGTAATGTTACTTGTTTATAAAAATGCAAAATATGTCATTTGTTAGGAAGGTGAATAAATTAAAGGATATGGTCAGCAGGAAAGAAGGCAATTCTAAATGATATGGTCAGCCCGATATGATGATAAATCGAAATATTTTAATGTTCTCTAAATATATGTGGCTACTTAATACTAATAAACTATGGCTATTAGTGCATATAAGTTGTTGAAAACATTAGTTTCTTTAAAGAAATAACAAAGTATTTTTTAATTTAAAATTTAATCTGACCTCAATATTTTTATTATTTATAGTAACCAAGTTGTAGTATTTTTAATTTTACGAATCACGATATTTTCCTTTTTTTTATTAAATATAAGCGCCTATTGGTAATATTAACATCAGATTTATATATTTAGTCACATCATCAATAGATTGGATAAGATAGTTAATCCTTTATTAAGGTGATATAGCCACGAGTATTCAGATGTTATGATGTATTTTTGTATAAAAATGACGAATTAATATGATTCCATTTGACGGTATTAAAATATGGTCGTTCATCAGGCCTTCCACACTATTGACATACGTTAGAAAGAAATTATAAACAAAGGAAAGAATTCAAAGGGATATTAGGTCTTGGCGTTTGATCTAACTGTGTCTAGTGCCAAAACAGCTCAGCGCAGTAAGAAAAATAACCGCACAGGTAGTCCTTAGTTGAATGGCCACCTTATCTGCACATATCTGATAAGATAACCAATAGCATGGTTTCAATATATAATTTATATTTCAAAAATAATTATTTTCAAAAGCCTTCAATTTCCAAAAATGAAATTAAGCTATATCTGATAAGATAATAACCTTAAAATTCAAATTAAAAAAAATTGTAGTAATACCATTGGTCATCCGAGTGAAACCGGATTGTTGGCTATTACATGAAATGATTTGAAAATAAATAGTGTAGATTTTATCGGTCGGATAGAAATATCCAGTGTAGATTTAGTACTGTAGTATGTATGTATGTGTAAATATATATATATATATATATATATATATATATATATATATATATATATATATATATATATATATATATATTTATATAAAGAATCTTTAAAAAGTTGACATCAAAGGTTAGTCAAAAAATCTTTCCTGTGGTATTATTCTTGTTTTCTTGTTAGCGCATGGAGAAATATGTAAAGCACCTAAAAAAAAAACTACTCGTAAAATAGAGGCAATATTCTCTAATATATAAATTATGAATAAAAAGTTATTTGACGCTAATAAATTAACTAAAATAGGCCCGCGGGAGTTTGGTTCCTCAGTCATCTACAAATAATTCCGTGATAGTAGCCAAGTAGTTGGAAGCCCCAAATTTTCGCACATGTGTAGAAAATTTTAAAACAGGCAGGAATAAAAGAAACGGTCTAGTACGTTGATTATTAGAAAATATATACTACACATGTAAATTTAATTTATGTAATAATCCTCTAGTATGTTTTGAGAAAATATGAAAATATGCAAATGTCATTTGTCCATTAATGTCTTGATTAAAAAAAAATTAAATCCTTATTAAGAGGTATCTACTGAAATTAGAGCACTTCGTTGTGCTTTCCTGTCATATTTTTAGTCATCTTCAGAGTATTTAGCAGTTGCTTGTTTGCTTAACTGTCAAGTAAATATTGTGAATTGAATGGTTGGGAATTTTGGTAGTTTTATTGGCTTTAAAAAGCATTGTTATGGGAAAATTTTGTTTTTATCTTTTCAACTCAGTAAAAAAGTATTGCAACTGTTTCAAGGTTTTTGTTATTATGTGCGAAATTTTTCCACCGCATCCGACCATTATTTATTTCTTGCATGTTTGACTGTTTAACTATCGAAGCTAAACACACTAATGTCCCTTGTTCACTTTTATCCACATTGTTATCTTCTAGAAAATTTAACAGCATATTTCAAAATTCTTGTTAGTGAACAGTTCATGATGTTTGTGTATGTATGTTTATTTACTTGTTCTTCTGTCAAATCGTTGAATTCCTCTTTATCTGTGTTCATTTTTGTTGCTATCAGTAAGTTAATTTCAGAGACATTTAAGAATTACGAACGGCATTACTCCACAAATTCTTTCAGCATACCTCACCGAATACATTGTTATTGCGTTCATTTCATCCATTGATCCCTTGATTAAAACAAATTCATTGGCAATTGCGAACTATTCATCCACTGACCATCAGTACGGATACATGAGTTTGAAGTATTTAAATAATTTAATCAAATGATTAGAGCGTCAAGGTTATACTAGGTGATAAGAAAACCACTTAAACTTTATCACCTTCAGTAACATTTAACTTTCTGTGGTATAGGGTACCTGAAACTCATATATGTATTACCAATAACTGATAGTTCGAAGAGAAATAAACAAACGTATATAAGTTCACTCGCTTAGCTACTTAAACGCATATCTGTAATCTATTTATCTTATGGGGATTCTGGTTATCCTAATGAGCGTTACCTAATGACTAATTAATTCCTACTATAACTAATTACTTAATTTGAGGACAGTTAATCTACAAAATCGAATAAAAGGAGAAGGAAAATTTTCATTATAAATATCATTCAATATTTCAACATGATAAAATTGGCTTAAATTCTTTTCTAAAAAAAATAATTGATTTTTTAAGTCGAAAAATAGCTTTAATTTCAAGAAATTGTAACAGTTCACTCAGCAAATTTCGTTGTATCTGTTGAGACTTTATAGTGAAGAAACAACGAAGAAATATAACAAGCTTTGTTAAAAATACACATTGTACTTATTTTGAGACTAGCATAGTAAGCAGGATGTGCCATGGTTTCCCCATCAGGTGAGCTTCATTTGCGTGGAAGATCTGCACCTATGGTTTAAGAGGAAGAAAAACATTTTTGATGAAGCACTCCAGTAATCTGGATGGAGCCGATAAATCATTAGGTCGACTGTTACGTTTGGTGCTTAAACGTAAAAGGTCAGATATCCGAATATTAATGAAAGATGAGGATTTCGAAATACAAGCAATGAAGGCGAAAAGGAAGCTTGGATTTCTCTTAGAATTGTATTTAAATTTTTTCTTGACTATATAAGAGTTCCGATTACATTCAATTTATATATATAAATGGAAAATATGCTGATAATATATTTTCGAATGTCCACTTGCTGAAATCACATATGGATTAATTCCGGAAAATCTCGTCGACTTTAGTGAGGAATAGTGAGAGATATCAAGATTAAGGAAGGATGATGACAAGGCAAAACATGATTCTGGACATGATACAGGACTCTGGACAGGATACTGAACTGGAAAGACACGACTAGCAACATAAACGAAAATCGTTAAAGTGGAGTTTGCAAGGAATTCGAAAGCATGTTATAAGGATTTGTAATATATTTAGTTAGTTGATTAGATTAATTGTAACATTTTAAAAACCAGTTCGTATAAGTAAAACAATATATTATTTTTTTGTTACTCCTATATATCCAAAAACTTTACGTGATAGAATTTTCGCACGCTTCCGTTGCTCAGTTTAAAAAATAAATTACAGTTTATTTTCAAAAAACAGTGTTATTTGAATGACAACTTTTGTAAAATATAAAATTTAATCATGTTGACGCAAATTGTTGCATTAAGTCATACAAACATTTTTGTGAATTTTTTGGAATCATAAAACAAAATGACGTCACGAGATCCCAAGAAAAATGAATATGAATGAAACGTAAATTATATTATAAATTAGTGTTTTGGTAACATTAATTTTCCTGCTTTATAGCAAAATTCTTTCGAGCTACAGTTATTTAAATTTTCCTAATGGCGCGCCATTTCTCCCTAAATAAATTAAAATATTTTGCTTTAATTAATTAAGGTTATGATAAAGTGAGCATCGTTACATTTTACAACTTGAACCCGTTAAATTTAAATAGTTTGTACGGTAAAAACTGTAATCCAAGATAAAACATGTTTCACTTCACATAAACTGAGAAATGAAACATGTTTTATTTTGGATATCAGTTTTTCATCGCACAAACTATTAGGGTTTTTGTTATGTCTTTGGAGTTGTTAAATGCCCGATATCTCCAATCTTTAACTCATTCAATAATTATTAGTATAATGTTACCTTTTTATAATCAAGACAACTAGATTTAAGTAGGTATATACACCTACATTTAAATAGGTAGTTATCCACTAGTAAATAAAAGGCAATGACCCTTTAATAAGGAGTAAGCTTGCCGTTTTTCTCGCGGTTACTAAGGTCTATAGGTTTCCAAATAGAGAATTTCCAAAGAAATATACCTCAATATGGACACTTTCCCCTAAACTCAGTCGGGAGTTAAAGAGCACCAAAGTTAAAATTTGTGACCGAATGTCTGTACATATTATAGTTTTGGTGGTTATTTCCTATTATTTTATATTGGGTTGCGTGGTTACCGGTATAAGAATAGAACTACTTCCCATGGATGTCATCCCGTAGATGTTCGTTAGGCGACTAAGAGAAATGTTCAAAGGATGGATGGCAGCATCCTCTTCAGTGGTATTTCTACTAACTGTGATCAGCAATCCATCTACCAAGAGTGACAATTACGCAAATTCTCTTTCAGAATATAGAAAAAGAAGCTGTGTCGCAGGAGTGATATAAGGTGATGAAAAATACCAATGATTACTTGTTTTGTCCGAATATTTTACTAGATATAAATATTGACAATTATTTTGTTGAGGCCAGTAAAAGCAAATAATCCAAAGGCTTTAATATTTTCAAAGCAGAATATTGATAAAGTATTACAAATGAAGATCATCCTCATTGTCTTCATCAGTTCCATTATTTACATCTTCTCTTAATACTATATTCTCTAGAACGACGGTTGGTGTGGTAAGATTGTTTTAATGATGGTCCCACCTCAAATATCAAGAGATGGGCATTATATGTTAATATATATATATATATATATATATATATATATATATATATATATATATATATATATATATATATATATATATATATGTATATATATATATATATATATTATTTTTTTTTTCCTAAATTAAACTTCTCAGTATACTTCTATTATATATGAATTATCTTGTTTGATGCATTCGACATAACAACTTCGTGCTTGTTTTAGTTGGTATGTATACAAGGCGTAAGTAATTAATTGGTCTTGAGTAAGGACTGGAAAATCATTGAAACCAATATCATCAACTGTGATTGTGTGGAAAACAGCTCTGCGAGAGTTCATACTATTTGCAGGTGTATAATTACGTAGGCGATTTTCGGTAAGTGACTGTTGATATGCTTTCTGTAGGATTTCGTTTACTAATCTGTGGTCGGTAAGTGGGCGCCCAAAAAAAAAAGTACACCGGCAATTGTAATTTTATTAAACAAATGACCCTCAGCTCTATTATTTGTAAGTAACTTGAATTGATTTTTAAAGCATTCGTTTATCGTTTCTACGTCTACGTGGTCACTTTTTGAGATTCATTTGCCTCTTAAATAATCAACTGTGTGTTTCATCGTTGGATGTTTGTTATCGGCATTTTAACTTTATGTCGCGGAGATTCCATTTACTCTACAGCATCTCGAAACTCTTTATCTAAAACAAAATACTATTCCTTTATAAATATGTATGGGCGCGGTCGTGAATTATAATGGCGCTATTTTCATTTTCTTCTCCAAACAAAGTGTTGGTAAATATAAACTTCATGACGTGATTTCCTTTCTTGATATGTGGTCGTAATCTATACGTCTAGGTACAAATTGTCTCATCAAATAATTTCTAGGGCTCATAATTATTTTCCGACACATATTAAATATTTCGTTAAAAATTGTAGCTAAAGCAGTTTGTTTATTTTTGTTATTCTGAGAAAAAAGTGGCGTCAACCCTAGTATTTCAGGAAATCCCATTTAATAATGGAATAAGTGATCTTTTATGGAATTTAGTCTTGTGAAATTAATATATAATTCGTCTGTAAGTACGGTTCAGGCTATGTTGGCATGAAATACACGGTATCCCTTCCATCTTAAATGTCACCAATTAAAACGACATTTAACCAGACACAAGGCAAAATTCGAGTCCAAAATTCACGCGCGAGTCGATAATCGAAGTCTGTAAATGATTAGCTTAACGCTTGTACAAAATGATATCAAAGAACATGTGCACACTGCACAAATGAAGAGCAGTGAATGAGAGGAATCGGGACAAACAAGGATCCAACAATAAATAAGCGTACACAAAGCTTTGCCAATAGCCGACTCACCTCTACCTATTGTTATAAAACAGTTGGTCGTTGGAGGGGGGAGGTGGAGCCTTTGCACTTCACTATTAAAACAAAAATTCTGAGAAATATACTCCCGATGTTGACCGCTTTTAAGCAAATGTGTAAGTATCTGAGTCTTTTTTAAGTAGGTAACCACTTACATTTATAGTAAATATTTCATTACGTTCTGAAATTTATCCATATGTTTGGAAGACTTCCCGTGAAACTCCGGTTTTCAGATCTGGTTCTTGGTCTGATGTAAATAATTATCGGCCTATAACTGTCTTATCTTTATTCGTCAAAGTATTAAAAACTGTTTTGCATCACCGTATTTATATGCATATCCAATCCCAGTTAACGGATTGCCAGCACGGTTTCTGTCCAAAGCATTCCACCGTCACAAATCTCACTAATTTTGTAGATTATGTGGCTGGAGAATTAGACAAGGTCGTCAAGTTGATGTACCCTGTTGTGATTTCAAAAAGGCATTTGACCGAGTCGACAATAATATTCTACTAGTGAAATTATTGGAAGCAGGAATGTCTCTGCTCTAATAACATTTTTCGCCAATTACTTTCGGGCTCGTAAACAATACGAAATTTCGAATCTCGGCCTTATGTTACTCAATCTGGAGTCAGTCAAGGTAGTAATTTAGGTCCAATTCTTTTTCTGATTATGATAAACGACTTCAGAGCTGCTCGTTTTCTTCTCATTGTCGATGATTTAAAACTCTTCTTAGGTCTTAATAGTCAATCCGACAGTGATTTGTTCAACATGATATCGATTCAGTATTCCAATGGAGTCTGAGTAACAAGCCACATTTCAATGTAAGCAAATTTGCTATGATGACGTACTCCCGCTTACGTGTCCCAATTGTGCGTAGTTATGAGCTGGGCGGAGCTACACTCAGGAGGGTTTCAACTATGCGGGATCTCGGTGTAATTATGGATAATCATCTTATATTTCACAGTCATATCGTGGAAACCTGTCAGAAAGCCTACAAGGTGCTAGGATTTGTCATACGAAATTCCCACGATTTTCAAATACCGAATGTATGATTACACTCTTTAACTCGTTAGTCCGTAGTCTACTTGAAACGAATGCCGTCATCTGGTTTTCGTATGACGGTATATCTTCATGCTGGGGAAAATATTATAAAAGTTTAATAGGTTTTGTATTTTAAAATGTATTATCCTTATTTATTTCCTTGAGATTTCATAATGGGCACGATTGGATGTAATTCTCTTCAACTCCGAAGGGAATTGTTTTTAATCATGCATTTTTTTAAATTATTAAATTATTATGTCGATAACCTCTCGATCCTGAGTTTAGTGGCCCTGTATGCTCCTGGCTGCTACATGAGAGGACGACGTCATTGTTTATTTTACCTCCCTAGAGCGCATACAAATATTCTACGGCGTTCGCCTGTCTTTTGTGCACTTATATTGTTCAACGCAGAGTTGCGAAATGCACCCAGTCTAGATATTTTTCTCTGCTCCATTGACCGTTTCAGAAATAGGGTCATAGAGATGCTTAGTAGTTCACGATTGATTACTAGATGATATTTATCCAAATTAATGTGTATTTAGTTTTAATTGTATGAATTTGCTCTGTAAATGTATTGTCCTATTCGTTATTGTTTTGTAACTATTTGTCGTATATTCTTCCACATGCCCAGCGATTTGGGTAATACTGTAAGTTGGACACGGGGTTTTGAAGAAATAAATAATTAAATAGATTGTTATTGATTAATTTAGCGTATAGAGTGATAATAGAAACCAGAAAACCTGTTTTAGTATTTTTAAATGTTTGTAAAAACGGTTACTCAAGTATTAATTACATCGCATTTATTATCTAGCATTTGAGACCCTGTAACACGGTCCCGACTGAGGTTAGGAGAAAGTGCCCCATACAAATATTTATTCATTTTAACATCTTCTATTCGGAAAGTTATATATCTTTAATGGCAGCGAAAAAAGCCTTGTTTTTTATTTAGATATCTGTACCAGCAGCGATACGTTCTTTGTTCAACTATAAGTAACTAAACGACTGATATGATATATGAAACGCAGTTTCATAAACGTCAAGTCTAAAGATTGGAGATCAAGTTTTTAGATCATTTTTTTTATTACCATCTCAGCTAAAAGGCGTCGATTGATTTATTAAAAAGATTTTAAAAAGGAGCATTTATTACTGGGTTGCTGTTTATTACTGGTTACACGACTTTATGCTAATTTAAGTATGGGTAGACATTCGATATACATTTTCAGTATAGAAATGGTTTATTAATACAATGATAATGATGTAAAAGTAATGAATTAATGTAATATATAATGTAATTGAAAAATGATGGGAAGAAATGAAAACTTCAAGAAAATAAAAACAATCAATTACGAGTATAAATCGCACTGCAAGGTTCCCATACATATTTAGATGTTTTGAAACATTTAAAGTAAGTAGTATTTAAAATTAAAAATCTTCTTTATCGTCGATCTTACTTAATTTTTATTAGATTGAATTAAAAAAA
Source organism: Druceiella hillmani (assembly GCA_039881145.1). NCBI lineage: Eukaryota > Metazoa > Arthropoda > Insecta > Lepidoptera > Hepialidae > Druceiella > Druceiella hillmani. Next base: position 55,777,450 of record JAYKKI010000002.1, read on the forward strand.
ATATTTTTCAGAATAATATTTAAATTTACAAAGAATTAAAAAAAATATCAATTTTAAGGTTTCATCGTGCGTGGTTTCATGGTCACAATTTTTTTTATTTTTCGAGGTTTCGGGACTGTTTGCTTTTAGGGTTCTATGAAAAAATGAAAAAAAAGTAATCTTTATAAGGTCACTCACGTGTACTTCGTCTGACCTTCCGTCAAGCCGTTTTTCGTGGAAATCGTCTGACGTACAAACTTAAAAGTAGTATCGTTTATTTATAAATTGTACATTCATTAATTTAATTTAAAAAATAATGTCTTTTTCGTAACTTAGCTCAAATTATATGGCAAAATTTAATGACGAAAAATTGTCCCGTGTGTAATTTCCTGTTTTTACGGTTTGCGTTAAACTTTGATAAAATAAATTATTTTTAATATCGTATTAAAAATATAATCGTTATTGTGAGAAAACGATACGAGTGACTAAACAGTATAGTCTAAAGAACGGGCGGAATCAAGAAGGTCATCAAAAATAAACCTTCAAAAATATAACTTTAGTCTTGAGTATAGTTTGTCCAATAGTCTGTATAATAATGTAGATTATTGTTTATTTAACTTATAAATAAAATATGGTTATGCTACATACACTACGTATTTGTTTTATTCCTCCATAGTATACAATACTAGTATGGGGAAATAAACAATATCATCATATCTGTCAGAATAATCTTGACAACGGCTTAGTTCGAAATGAATAAATATATTAGAGTCGTATGAGTTGTTCGATATTTTGAAAGTCTTGTAGTTCATTATTCAGTTTCATAATGTTTATAGTTAGATATTCTAATAATCAAACTGCATGATATTTCAAGCAATATTAAAAAAAATACTGATCGAGCGTCAATGACATCGCACAACTTTTATTGTTAATTGTTACTTATCTCCAATAATTTTTCATTTCAGTGTATCGATTAAATGTAATAAATTAAATTAGGTTTCATTAAGCTCCAAATACTTTCCGACATTATACTTTGTTCCATAAAGCACGCTAACATGTATATACCTCAATAATTAATATTTCAAAAGAAATTGCATCGAAACATTTCCTTCCTATTGATTGAACTAATGTCCTTAATTTGTGCTTCAATTTGTTAGTCTATTTTACTAAAGAAAAAAGTACATGTATTTCATATGTATAGTGTGTCACATATTACACGTAGATTTATTGAGGCGCAAAAGGATGACAATGTCTGTTCTTGGATAATTGGATCGTAGTTATGTGTGAAAATTTTTTCCAAAAAGAAAAAACAGTGAGCCGTCACGGGACGCCTGGCAGATGTGAAACATCGTGTTCGTACAAGTAATATGCATAAAAAAAAGACAAGATTATTACAGGAACTAAATATAGCATAATGGAAAAATAAAATATTACCAATTCCTTGCAGAAAATGGTGACTTTATTTAATAAACATTTATTTACAATTAATACAAAAACAACAGGGTCGAACTGAGTGAGGAGGGTGTCGCGTAGTCGGTTGCGCATGGCGACACGTCGCCATACCGTACACTCTACTACATATAGACTATATATATACCTTAGTATAGCGTGGCGACCCGTCGCCACGGCAAGCGTCGCCACGCCAACTATGCGGCCTATAGATGTTTCACATCAAAATTGAAATAGATTGTCGCAGTTGCTGTCAATCTTTTGCTGGCTTTATACTTCATGTCTTTTTGGATACAAGCACTGTATTGGTTCAACGTTTTTTTAATGTATCCGCTTATGAAATTTCTCAATTTTTCAATCTTTAATAAAATTATGTATATTTGCGGTACCTATTTCATATTTTTGTATCACCAACAAAAAGGTGTTGTATATTCTCAATATCTAAGTTTCTTTTGAGTCATTATTCGCGCTGTCGACACAAAATATTGAACAAAAAAATTTAACCGACTTGACATAACCTCTGAATAAGAGGGGTACTAAAAAGTATAAAATAATATAAAAAAATAATAAACATGTTTGAAATAGTGTAGGACACAACTATATTTGAGCCAATTTACGAAATGCGTCGGTTTCAAGGTGCAGGATTGAACTTAGAACTGTATTAAATAAATAATTTATATAACTTAAATTAAAACATTTACATGAGGTAAAATTTGATCGTACAAGTACGTACATAGTAATACTTTTCGTAATTTGTTATTATATTTACCAACATTTAACACTTGAGCATGAACAGTAATTATCCACTATAATTTTAAAGTATATAAGTAGTTTTGGGAAATATAAAAGTTTAAAAAATTAATTATGGCCTTATTATTACCTATTTTACTTTTAAGTAATAGCATAATTGTTATGAATTTTTTTGTACTTTAAATTAAGAAATTTGACAAATAAAAAATAAAAAATCCAACAAAATCAATAGTACCGCGAAAAAAGTTCTGAATAATTTTGTGGTACTATGGTAAGGTTAACAAATTTGCCATCTATTGTCACAACTACACGACGCCCATTAAAATCCTTGTGTCAGGAAAATAAGCTGTTTCCCTGAAAATAAGAGTTGTTGTGTTGCTATCGTCGATATATAGAGTGGACTGTATTCAACTAATATTCAAACACCTATAGTTCAATATGACAGAATGAAATGAGGGAGAAAGCGTGTGTATGTGGTCCATGTTATTATAATTAAATCATTCATTTTGAATATATACAAACGAATGAAATGTCATGAGGAATCCTCTTTTTCTCTGGAAGAAGAACCTATTTTATGAGGAAATGATTATCCACTTTGTATTGTTTGCAGATCCTTAAGTTTAAAAAGGCGCAGCTTTTGCAATCGTACGTGTGGACAAGGAATAGAACGAACCCAAATGTATATATATATATATATATATATATATATATATATATATATATATATATATATACACACACACACATACACACATACATTACGGATTTTTTAAATATTTGAGGCTAATTTCTACAGTACTATGATATTTTCTAACATTCGATATGTGATGCCGTGTAATTCGAAAGATAGTCAAGAGAAGGTCGGTAATATCCCTGAATGAAAGCAACAAGTGTAATATTTGTTGCTTATTGGAATACAATGTCACGGTATATGAGACGAACATATTTATTATTCTAGGATATATTTGTATTTTAGGATATATTAGTTTACAACAGTCCAGCTCCTAAATATTTAGACTCCTTATTTTCATATTTATTATTGATATTTAATTTAATTATAAAACAAGCGCCTCAGCAGCCGTAGAAAGTATAAGAGAAGTCACTTTTTTAGATCTGTTAAATTCTTATTCCCATTTAATTGTCATATATTTAAACGTCGTATTTCCAATTTACTGGATAAACCTAATGAGATAATATTCAATTTAAAAGGCAAAAGGATAATGAGTGCTACAGAATTCATAGGTAACTCCATAGTAAAAAAGTGATTTATTTAGGAGTAAGAAATAAGTACTGTCTCACTTGTTCTCGGTCGTCCAACAAAGGCATTGAGCCTCCATCACACACCTATTTTAAAAATTATACCGGTCCTTCAACTAAAATGAAGGCAGTCATTATTGCGACTGGATTTTAAAAATAATCTCTTGCGGAAAATGGTTAAATTTATTCATAATTGGTTGCCGATGGAGACTCAAGCACTTATTCCACTGTGAGAAATTTCGGTCTTATAAAAATATCACTGTAGGTAAAATAGAATGTAAAAACCATCTCTTGCGTAATAATTGTAAATCCTTTTTGGCAATTGCATCAAACACAGCCAATTCATTGATGGTGTAAATTCGTCCGTGAAATATTGGAAAAGTCAAAATATACCGTTCGCTGAAAAACTTGATAATATAAAAAGAAATATCATTAAAGAGCTCTATCACATAATATGCGTAATAGTAAGAATTTACTTACTCATTTAACAATTTGTGCTGTTTTTCACAAAATAACTGACATCGCTTGTACGTTATCTTTACGAGATGAATAATTTAGCGGAAAGCTTAATACGCGCTTTGTCAAATATATAGGAGGAAACAGAGTTAACTTTTCTCCCCGAGTTTCTTAAAGTGGGCGATGTGCAGCTGCTGTAGTGTCTATCAATAAAGGCTGTTTGCAATCTTTTGTGCATAAATGTATTTTTAAAACAGACGCTTGTTCTCAAATAAAGGAAATAAAAACATTTCATAGAAGTCTCAATGATGTTGTGAATTTTAAAGAAATTGAAAAAAACCAAGCTCGTATCAAAAGACCCTTACTATGGTGAGAGCTGTCAGAAGCTGGATATGATTGACGTAATATACAAAGAACCAAAAAAAAAGAGTTTCTGAAAGAATTGATATTGACATCTGAACAGCGGTATGATCTAGAGCGCAATACAATCCAATAAATTGCTAGTCGACTTTGGTTACAGCGTAGGCGAAAGTTATTAACAACTTCTCGGAAGTTACTAACAACTTTTTAGTTTTATTTGACAAAGTATGCAAGATACGTATAAATACGAATTGCGCTTCATTAGTTAAATATATACTATACAGGAATGATTTAAACCATGTGTCATCAATAAAACTTTGAAAAAACAATGAATTATCAAAAAATTAGCAGCACTTTCACATATCATTATTGAGGAGTGAAGTTTATTCATTAATAATGAATTTTCTTTTCTAGGAGACACATCAGACGGTCAGTATACAAACGGCAATATAGAAATTAAGTGTCCATTATCTCTATCGCCCAATTGAAGCAATAGAATTAAAAAAAATGAGTTTCGGAAATATATTTGTGGTAATATTTAAGTCAATAAAAAGCATCCGTGATTTTATAAAAATACAAGGTCAACTTCGGATCACTAGCCACGACGTCTAGCTGGTATGCGATCTGGACTGGTACTAATAAATTGAAATATGAATTTATTGCGAAGGATAACCAATTTTGGAAAGATAACATGGATACATATTTAGTGAAATTTCATGAAAACTGTATGCTTCCAGAACTGGTGGATTTTCGATTATTGAGATCAATGAAATTAGGAGATCATTCATCACATTCCATTAGTGTTAAGATTTTGAAAGCGAGAAACTATAGATGATCAGAATAAAAGTTTGTCATGTGAGACACTTTTATAGCCATTTTTTTTATAATTTATATTTTCGAAATGAAAAAAAAACTACTAATGGTTGTTTAATCAACTAAAGTGAGTACTGAATAAAAAGCTTTCGTTTCAATAACAAAATTGAAAACAAAGTGTTTTGAAAGTAAAGTTTGGTACGTAAATTTAATTAGATAATTTCGTTCCTCTTCAGGCAAGTCATTTTGGGGAACTGACGCAAACTTTATTCATTTTAGAGTTGAATATGACATCGCATATGTGATGGCGAGAAAGGAAAAAGCATCAGAGGTAATGTGGTATATTTAGTTATTAATATATTTTGTGGTTTTTAATAACTAGTAATTTCATATTTTTGTTCACGCAATCATGTAATGTTCTTTAGTTTTTTTTAATTTGTCTCACATATGAGTGAGATCTGTTATTATGGGGGTCACAGAGAGCAGGTTTCAATCGTTTGTGGTTTCCTTAGGGTCCATAGTATGAAATATTTAAATGGGTCTGAAAATAATTCTCCTGCTGTTATCCTGTTCTTTTGTCCTATATATTGTTGAAGGTTGAAGACGATCAACACCGTAACTAGCTACTACTGCCTCGACAAATCTATATGTGGTATATAAAGTCATTGTATACAGTCTTTCTGGTTAGCTGGCCTAGTCAACGGATGAAATCCGTTACGGATGAATACTCGAGCAGCGGGATTTTGTAAATACGTCCTTAACAAGATTTTTTATTTTTCGTTTTGCTGGAGCTGCTAACTTAGTCTTTCTGTTCTTAATCTTTCTCTTCTAACTATTTGCCTTATCAAATTACATAGTTTGCTCAGCTTTGACTGATGTAGACGTCAACAACTCTGATTTTTGCCTTTTGTGTTTGCGACCTGTTCTAAAAGCAGCCATATTTGGTAAAGGTCTGATTTACAACGGTGTAAGGCCGGGTTTCTCCCTCTGAATTAGCTTCATCTATTACTGAGTTGTTAACTAACTGGGCACATTCAATTACTAGCTCCTTTACTGTAACTGATGCAATTTCAAGTAAATATGGATCAATCGTCATTCCTGCTGGTGGAGGAATATTTAAAGTGTAATTGGTCATAGTAGATGTGCGCCATCGAAAGGTCTATCGGCCTCTGTGGACGAGGAATCATTTACAGAAAGTTCAGTCGTTGTACATGATGTATTATGAAAAGGACGGTCAGTCAAATACGTAATCTTCTTCTCCAAACACATTTGGATTATAAGGCTAGATTCTCGGTTTTTGTAAAACCACTATCTGCGTTCTGAACTGAAACGCTTTTGGTGTACGTTTCCGCAAACAGTTTTGCCATATCATATTGGTTTACAATTCGACCTGGGTACATTTTTTGTAAAGTGTGCAACTCTTGCATACACAGCCACACCTAGTGGCTGCATTTGGTCAGTTGTATACGGTGCGAATGACAAAAAGATGATGTGATTTTTTGTCGTAAATTCCAAAGCTGGAAAATAATCGGTACAGTAACACTTTTCTGGTTTTAGTTGGACGAACTTTTTCTACAAAAAATTTCAACCAATTTAAAAAAGCTGGTCCATGTATCGGGTAATTATTATCAGTCATGGTGGCTTGTGACTCGGGTGAGGCGTTATTTAATAGTTGTTTTTGCATACGTTTGCGAGTAAACATGAAAAAGGATCGAACAAACGTCCTAGCAGCATTATAGTAGCATATGACGGTGGTTAGTTTAACTTTTTCTTCGCTGTCTTTTTCTCCCACTTGTCTTTTACCTTTAATAGACAAAACCTTAGGTGGTTTAGTTGTGCTATTCTTTATTCCAATTTCATCTATATTATATATTGTAGTTGCATCAAAATTGTGCTTTTTTATCAAGCTCCAATAATTGGTATAAAATAATACCACCTGGGGTCTGTTGAAAGTTATTGTTCTTACCAAAGAGCTCTTAGTACTATTTCTGGGCGTCGATGCTTGAAACCAGAAAACTAGTTGCCCCCAGCTTTGCCATTTTTAAAAGAAATCAGAAATATTATTTCTTGAAGTTAACAATTATGCGGTCAAAACGGAATTTTAAAACTGTCTTTTACTGTTATGTCTAGTGTTTCTTCTGACCATGCCACCCGATTACTTTTGTGTTTATAATTAAACATCATCTAAAACAAAATTTAGTCTTAGATTTTTATGATGCATTGAAACTTTACATAAAATATACGTATCATTTAGTTAAACGTTGATCTGTGTAAAATTAACTTAAGCTGGTAAAACACTTATAAGATATCTCTAAATAAAGAAGGAATAAATCAAATACCTAAACGGGCAAAAAGAATAAGTATTCGTTTTGCCTTTATCCATTTTGGTTAATGGGCTATTATTAGAAATAAGTCAAATGAAATGTTCTTAGCAGGTAAATGAAAAATGATAATAACAAATTATATTTAACTAAGCGTGCAATTGAATAAATAAAAGGTAATATACCGGTAATACAAATAGTTGGTACACAAACCTTCACAAAAAAAGGAAAATCTTATTTTTTTTATCTCACAACAACTGCACTCGCGTATTGTTTTGATTGAACTGACATGGCATCGCCGGTCGCGTGTGTCATGAGACGCTGTCGTTACGCAATCTATTATAGGTTTTATGTAAAATCTGTTTTTCTTCTTACCCACAATACACTTCTTGCCCGGGTTTCCCCTACCCTCTACCACTATTACGGCGTTGAAGAGGAAGAGATCAATATCGACCGCCAATAGGTACCATATCACTTAGCGTGGATCATTTCTTAGGATGTGTCATTACGAATATCGTTGTTATCGGTAGATTAAAAGTAAGGCTTTTTTAACTAATCCAGCAGGTGCTAATTGTGTCACCAAGCATGCTGAATGCTTGTGCGATACGTAACATGTAAAACATAAAACGTAGCAAATTTTCGGGTGTAGCATGTAATATTACAAGAAAGCAAAGTGTCAAATGCATATAGGTACACCTTTATAAATTACAAAAATCTCTATTTATACATTTATTTATGAAGACAATTTGGAAATATCTATGTATTAGGATAATAATGCGCAATTTACTTGAAGTTCAATGTATCTTCTAATGTCAGTAATTTGTATTTCTTTCTTTCGAACATCTTGACATTGTTTTGATATCTGTCTTATCGAATTATTACAAAAGGAAACTGTTATTGGTTTAATATCAAAGATGTTTTGTTTTAAATATGTGCCGTTTTGAATTTGTCTATATTTATTTCGAAGCTGTTACACAAGTATTCAATACGTTTTACAGTCGAATCTGAACTGAAGAAGTAGTTGAAGTAGGGGACAGCGGGATATGATGGGCTCCTTAAGCTTTGTGCATTAATAAAATACATCATTTTTACAATTTAAGTATTATATTAATCACATATGTAGCCTTTGATTATTAGTCTTTTAATTGGCATTAATGTTTAAATCAATTTTCATCTGGAATATTAAAAAAAAAGTACATTTATACCGTCTTGCACCACTGGTGGAGCAGAATGGGAAATGTTAGTGGGTAAGATGGGGTACCCACGAACATTAGTAATTAGTCGGGCTTGCACAGTTCACAAACATGCGTTGCTTCAGCGTCGTCATTGTCAATACCTGCGCAGCCGCAGTGAGTCCATTGGTCACACAGTCCACAACCTATTCATCTTTCAGCGAACTCTAGGTATCGGCCATTGCAATAAAGACATGGAGTATTGTCATTTTCACTATCTTTGCGTTGGTTGTGGTAATCTCCATAAAATATTTCTGATTTGTATTATTTTGAAAGATGATTTAACTATACACATTTTCGATATTTTATCTGTAACATATTTTTAGGTTTATTGTACTCGTTTTTCGAAGGTCAAATTACACATCACCCTAACTTGAGTACGGAGTGTGAAAATTCCAATTCAGCACCCATAATATCACAGCACCACAAATTAGTCGAAAACGAAAATAGTACAGATTTATTAAGAGTGACACGTGCCGTCACCTCGAATCTCACATAAATTATGAAATCCGAATTCAGTAGTCGAAAGCTAGTCGAAAATGAATATAGTGACGATTTATTACGAATAACAGATGCCATATTGAATCTCACAGCTATTGTGAAATTCGAAAATATCAATTTAATTAGCGGCGAGTTATTGCGAATGACAGATGCCGGAATCTTGAATCTCAGAAACATTGTAAAATTCGAATTAAGGACTATACAATTAGCTGAGAATGTATTTATTGCGAATAACAGATACCCCCATCTTGAATCTTACAGCCATTTTTGATTTTGACATTCCAATTCATCATCTTAAAATTAGTCGAAAGTGAATTTAGTAGTGATTTATTGTAAATGACAGATCTTAAATCTCACAGATACTATGACATTCGAATTCATCATGCTAAAAGTATTCGAAAACGAATAAAATGGTGATTTATTGCGAACGACAAATGACGCCTTCTTAAATGCCAAAACGCGAAATTCGAATTCAAGACCCGAAAAATATTTGAAAGCTGATTTGTTGCGAATGTTAGAGGTAGTCATTTTGAATTTCAAAACGTGAAATTCGAATTCATAATCCTAAAATTTGTCGAAAACGGATGATGGTGATTTATTGCGAATGATGGATGCTGATACCTTGAATCTCATAGTTATTGTGAAATTCAAATTCAGTACCCTAAAATTAATTCGTATATCTTATAAGCTTTCAAAATATCCAGTCATTTTCAAAACAGTATGTCCATTCTTTGCATTGTACCTTATACATTCGTCTAACTACGTATTTTTTTAATATTTCATAATTTGCGTCTGATAACCAGAAATACAACAGATATTATGATTCCGTAAGGTTCTATCACGAATCATATCCTATAAATATGGTGTTCATTTATTTTTTTAAAAATGCGTCATTTTCTTGTATCTCAAAGACATAGCTAAACTGGAATTTAGTACTACGTTGTAACGAATCGGAAGTGGTCTTTATTATCTCCGGGATTTAATAAATATACATATATAATTTTCAATAAAAATATAATAATCAATTCACAATCATGCACAGATCTATTGTTTTTCTCCTGTTAAATCAACTTGACCTAAGTTAATTAATAAAATTTACATCTGTCATTATGACAAAAATATCACTTGAATATTATGAAATGTAAAGGGTTTGGAGTGCAGGAAAAATGGCGACCCCTAACGCTGGAAACCCGTAGGCGATTGGGCGAGAAAATAGAAATGAATTGTGCGCTCGTACATATAATTATTTATCAAACACACGTGAGCCGCAGTTGTGTGACCGGTATCCCGAATAGTTTACAGAGATAGAGCACGATAAACAAATTCATTTTTGAGTAAGTTTACACGAGTTCTTGAAAAAAGCAATTCAATATATTATTTATTACCTTAAAAACTTTTAGAATATTTGGATATTTTCAAAATAATACGTCTATAAGAGGCGTGGATTTCCGAAAGCAAAAGGTATTTCTAAGTGTATTATATGATATTTCCATATTTATTTCCAATTAATTTAAAAAAAAATGGAAAAAACTTTCTTCATATTGTACCTTATTCATTTTTCTAATTAAAATTTACTGCAGTTTGCATCTGATAGCCCGACAGCAAAGTGATGTGTTCACCATTTACGTACTGTGTATCCTGAAATCTAACATTCCTGAGCTCATAAATAGATAGATAAAAAGTTTATAGGTTCCATTCAAAATATGTTCTGTAACGCAAAATTACCTGTGCCCTGTCGTTTCACTTGCGACAAACAATTCGTATCGATCGACTTTTATTAAATTAAACCGTTTGAAGGGCGTAAACAAGTTGGCGTCGCAAGTTGCAAAACTATTTTATATATGGCTAAATTGCTCCCAAATTGCTTTGATAATAGCAATAATTGATTCGATAAAATTGAAATATTTAATAAGATATTTATAAATACATTTCTTGAATTGGGAAATCTCGTAAAACAATATTTTTTACATAATTTCTTGAGCCAAAAATTGCTCTCAATTTACTTCATCTAAACTATTTTTTTAATAAATAATAATTCAAATATGTTAAAAAACGGATTTTGTGTCCGCATGGGTGCAAACGACAACAACCTCACGCGGTAAGTCATGTTTAATGCAGTGTACCTTTCGTGGCTAAGTGTTTTTTTATTTATTATTTATTTATGTTCTGTGCAACAGAAAAGAAGACAAATAGAAGACAAGAAGACAAGTACAACAAAGTTATCACAAACAATAAATATAGAAATATATGTGAATTTCTTAGAAATTTACTATCTACAATTTTCATTTAATATAGGTGCATGTTTCTAAGATAATCCCAAATATATATATAAAACTATTAGAAGACGCCTCTAATAATTGAAATTATATTTATTAGTAGATTAATAATTTTTTTTATTTAGCAAATTATTAGCTTTGATATTTCGTAAAGTTTAAACATTTTTATAATTACAATTTGATTTGCAAATTTTCGAGTTATAGTAATGTAAATGCGTAATGATGTAAAAAAACATAGTAAGATAGAGTAGTCGTTTTCAGGTTTGTATCTCAATTTTTTATTTACTTACCTTGTTTTCCAAAAAAAAAATATCTAAACAAAATAAGTTTGTGGAATTAATATTAAAGGTTAAAAGTTGTTCGCTTGTTTTCCATTCGCTCAAAAAGCAACAAAAATAAAAAGCGACATAATTAAATTAATTTTAATCTTATGTTTGGATCTGTGTTTTAATATCGTGGGAATAAGTTTAGTTTAGCAGCAATGATATTTTGACAGGGCTTGGAAGAATATGCATTATATATTGAAGGCAATATATATTTTGAAATACGTCGTGTTTTAGAATATATATTATAGCTCGCGATTATTTATTATAAAAAAATCGATTTGAAAATTTTCATATATTTGTTTGCGCGGGAATATGTTTTAACCTTTTTCCTTTCACGGACTTAACCTTTTTTCAATACTTTTTGTTGACTCCCTTTGGAAAATTTTGGGTTTGACTTTTGTTATATTAATTCGTGTTTGTGTTTATAATTTTTTTTCACGTTATACTTTATACTTGAACTTTCTGAGTTTGTTTTTTTATATCAGTTCGTGTTTGCATTTATAATTTTTTCTCATAATCCTTTTTACTTACTCAATTTTGGATGTTTTGGGTTCATTTTTTTTAATAACCCTTTTTGCTTTTTAAATTTTTGGATACCTTGGTTGATTTTTTTTTATTTCAACTCCTCTTTGTATTTGTATAATTTTTTAAATAATCCTTTCTGCTTACTAAATTTTGTATATATTAAGTTTTTTTTATTTTTTCTTATTTCGTATTTGTATTTATAACCATTCTTTACGCGGTGCGTTCTGGTTATTAACTTTTTGGATATTTTGTTTTTTTATATGTATATTTATTTTATTAATTACTAAATTTTGGATTTTTTGGGTTTGTTTTATTTAATTATCAATTCCTGTTTTTATTTATAAACTTTCTTTACGCGACCCTTTTTGCTTATTAAATTTTTAGATATTTTGGTTTATTTTTTTTGTATATCAATTTACACCCTGGTACTTGGCGCACTGGGAAAAGACCTAGGCTAAATTTCGTCTCTAGAAATATCATTTCAAACAATATTATAATTCTAACTAATATAATGAATGCAAGTGTGTTTATTTGTACTTCTTTCAAGTCATAATGGAGCAAAAAATTAACGTGATTTTCTGCAGAGAGATAATTGAAGATCATTTTTACTAAAACAACAATAACAACTAATATTAAATATTCGAAAGCCTGTTTGTTTATTCTTCGTTCACGACCCAGCTGAGCAAAAGAACGATATTTCTTTTTGCACAAAAATCTTCCTAATTAATATTACAATCTCAACCTATGTCAAAAATTCGAAAGTAACTTTCTGCAGAAAAATGGTTGACGGGCCAGGAAATAACATAGACTACTTTCCAGTTTAGAAATTGTTTCCTAACTAGAACAAAAATTTCAACTAATATTGAAAATTGAAAAGAGTTTTTTGTCCTCATTTCACGTCTCAACGGAGCAATAGATCGACGTGACTTACTGCGCAGAAGTAGTTGAGGGAACAGTAAACGACATCAATCTGAGATATCTCATCCAAACTGACTCATCCACAGTCCCAAATAATATACAAAAGTATGTTTGTTTGTTCTTCTCTCTACGTCATAATAGAGCAACGGATCGACGTGGATTTCTACACAGAATCAGTTGGTGGGATAGGGAAACAATACAGGCGGCTTTTCAACGTGGACAATCTTATCCTAACTAATATAGCAAACCCAAAGTTAACTAATATTACAAGCCCAAATAAGGAAGTATACTTGTTTGTTCTTCTTTCACATCACAATAGAGCAACAGATCAACGCGATTTCTTGCACTGAAATAGTTAGCGGACCGGAAAATGATACAGGCTACTTACAACTCGAGAAATTTTATCCTAACTAACATTACAATCCCAAATAATGTTAAAAATGCGAAAGTGTGTTTGTTTGTCCTTCTTTCACGTCGCGATGAAGCAACAGTTCGAGCTGAATTTCTAATTGGCTAATTGTCAACCCGGGAAATCTCATCCGACCTCTTATGACAATCCCAAATAACATTGAAAATTCTAAAATATGTTTGTTTGTTCTTCTTTCACGTCATAACGGATCAACAGATCTACGTGATTTTCTGCACGAAAATAGTAAATATACCAGGAAATAATATAGACTAATTACCAATTAGAAAAATCTCTTCCCAACCAATCTTACAAAAAAAATTCGACCATGTGTTTGTTCTTCTTTTACGTCGCCATGAAGCAACAGATCAATGTAACTTTCTGCATAGAATTAGATGTCGGATCAGAAAAGAAATAGGTTAATTGCCAAATCGGAAAATCTCAACAGATTGCAATAGCTTGAGTTAAAAGGAAAATTCTCTGCCATTCGGAAGTGGGAAAAAAAGTTTATAATGCTGTTTGGTTGCCTCGTTTCTCGCAAAAATAAGCTTTACACCGGGTATGGTTTCCAAAGGAATGGTGGTAGGATAACAGAACATTCCAACATGTGGAAAGACATCGTTCTTGATTTTGGCAATTGCTTTTTTAATTGTTGGTCTCAAAGTCATGATAGCGTTTTTCGTTATTTGTTTTCTGTGACTGGGTACCGGGTATCAGTTTGCAATTTTTGCAACTTATTGCAAAAATTTCGTAACAAATGATTACGATTACACGATTACAGTTACGCTTTCCACTTGGTGTAACTGAACGATTTTACTGCAGGTGTTGAAGTCACCATCGGATATTAAGCGTTCATAAATTAAATTATGTGTCTTCATGAATTGATTAAACTTTCCGCTTTCCATCTTTTACCAGTTGACTGGCCTGAAAAGTTTTTAAAACAATGGCGTTCTTTAGAGATCTCTCTCTTTGTTTTCCGCACGATCACAATTATAACAATGTTTGTTACGTATACTGAGATACAAAATTTTGCCCGTTATTTTTCCAATAATGGTACCCGCACCTGACATAGATGAATAATTCGTTTTATACGATCTTTTCGAATAACAACCATCCACACAAATGTCTACGATTGGAACTCCATCTTTATTTACTCTACCTTCAGCTATCGATAATCTCGTTCCTTTTTTGTCGATTTAAAAAAAGTTAGTCACGTAAAATATTTGTTTCTTTGTGATAAATCTGTCTCTGATACTAATGTTCAAGTTTGTATGCAGAACATGCATATAGTACGTAGAAATTAAATTATTCGATATCTTGATTTTTTAAACTACAAAAAACATGCATAGAAATCAATAACTTATTTGTGTAAAAGAAACGTAGGTAAAATTTACTTTACGACTTCCATCATGTAGTTTTGTTTAGTCTTGTAGAAACGCTTCTTCGCTTTTTTTCCAATTTAAATTTTTTTCCATTGTTTCCGTATAATCGACGTCTTCGAAGTAAAATTTAGTAGAAAAATATTTACAGTCTTAATTTAATTACAGTATTACAATACAAACAAAAACCCATGATTATAAATACATTATTTAAACCGTTTTTTAAAATTGTAATGCTCCCAGCGGGTGGGCAAACAAGTGACATAGATCCATCCAGCTGCGCGCCTCAGCGAATACTGTCGGTTTATATGCAAGTAAAAGAGTGACAAGGAAAAGCGCCAGTACTTCTGGGCATTCGATTAATAAAATAATATGTTTTATTTTTTTGATTAAAACCCTATTTACTTTATTGAAAATAAAAGATAACGAACGTTATAAATAAGCTGTTAACAGTTAATCTTTTTAATTGTATTAATAAAGTGTTTTAAATAATAGAAGTAATTTTGTTTAAAGCATATATTATTAGATGTTTTTATTAGGATTTTTTTCAGACAGGGAAAACATTTCAGTTGTGTTTTAGACTTAATGAATACTTTAAATATATTGTCAAGAAAAATATTTTTTTTTTGCCCATGAATATTGTGGCTTTTGCTAAAAATGTTTCAAATTAAGCTCAACCTACTAATATCTTAATATCACAATATTATAATTCTAATTTTATGAGAGACAAAGTGTGTTTGTTTGTCTTTTTTTCGTGTCGCACTGGGGTAAGAGATTGATGTGATTTTCTGCACTAAGAGAGTTGGCGGGCCAAGAAATAATATAGGCTTCTTTTTAATCCATTATATATCCCAACTGATATTACAATTTCAACAAATTTTAAAAATCCAAAAGTGTGATTGTTTGTCCTTCCTTCACATTCCAATGGAATAATAGATAAAAGTAATTTTCTGCACAATAATAGTTGGCGGGTCATAAAATGAAATAGGTTACTTTTTAAGACAAGAAATTTTAACCTAACTGATGAAAAATGCCAACAATTAAAAATTGGAAGCATAAACTGCGTCAATAACGCCCTAGCCACACCGATGCGGCTGTTGAATTAATTTCGTTCGCGAATATGCCTGCGTTTTGGTTTGGCGTTAGTTTATCGGAAAGAATAACGTATGGAGCTTGGGGGACGAAGCTTAAAAATTAGATCTTCCAATGTCATTCGGTGTTGTCAGCGCCTGAAACAGAATTTATGCATTTACCAGTAATATTCTGAGAATTTAATTTAAAATTATTAAATTTTGAAAGGCAAGGTTTTTTTTTAATTTTGACGACAAAGATATCGAGATTTTACCTTCACCTACCTATAAATCAACTCCGAAAGGCATAAATGAAAATACCATTTCTCGTGTAATGATATTTTCATTTATGTCTTTCGGAATGAATTTATAAGTAGTTGAACATAAAATCTCGATATCTTTGTCGTCAAATTCGCTTGTACGCACAAACAAACACGTACGTAAGCGCGTGCGTGTGTGTGTATGTGTATCGACCATTAATAGCATTATATTTGTGCGGTTGAAATTAAAATTAATTTATATGTTTATATATATATATATATATATATATATATATATATATATATATATATATATATATATATATATACATTCTTGCGTGCGTACGTTCGCGCTGCGTTCCTGCTGCGTGCGTGCATGCATGCGTGCGTTCGGGCGGGCGGGCGGTCTGGCGTGCTTCCGTGCGTGCGTGCGTGCGTGTGTGTGTATGTGTTTCCACAATTAATAACATTAGATTTGTGCGGTTGAAATTAAAATTAAATTATATATTTTGATTCAACGTAAGTATTGATTCAAACTGGACACCAATATTTAATTTTGTTAGACAGTTTTTGGACGCGCAAACTAGAGGATCTGACGATGAACAGAATAATAATACTCGGATTCTAGCCGCTATTACAGCTCGAAACTTTGAGCTCAAGTATTTAGTTATATTTGATACTTCTCACACCCACTAATTCGAGAGCTTGATTATGACCAATAAAATTTGGCTAAATTTGGCTAAGGATAATAATACTTGGCTCTAAGCATTACCATTGTTAGAAACTTCGAATTTGAGCTCAGTTTTGTTGTATAGTTCTGAAACGTTTGCACGTTTGAGTATTTGATTATGATCAAGGCAATAATATTCGAATTTTAACCAATATTACAGCTAGAGACTTCGAGTTTGAGCCCAAATTTTCGGTTTCAATGGTGATTTTTCACATACGTGAATTCAAGGGTTTGATGATGACCAGGATGATAACATCTAGTTTAAGCCACTACTGCAGTTATAAGTTTCGAGTTAGGGCTCTAATAGGTACTCTATGTTATAGGACGGTTCGTACATGCACAAATTCGAGGATCTGATAATAACTAAAATAATAACAACTGGAACTTAGCCCTTATGACAGTTATAAACTTTGAGTTTAGGCTCAAATACTCAGTCTTATGCATACCATTTTCAAGCCCTTAAATTGAAGGGTCTTATAATGATTAGGATAATACGTATGTATTTACTTATTTTTAAACTTCAGTGTACACGGATGATACAAATAATCGACTTATTGCTACGAGAGAGATATTACTAGATGTTAGCCTCTATGTCAGCTACAAATTTAAGCTCAAATATTGCCAGGTTCTAAAATGACAAAAATACCTATAGACATTCACGTATTTATAATATTTGAAAACATGGACGAGATTGTAGTAGATGTTACTGTTATTTCTACTCTAACAAGTGTGTGTAACCCACAAAATATAAATAACAAAAAAAAAATTAAAACCTCAGACGATCCCAGATGAATGTGATACTTCAAGACAGAACAAGTACAACCCACACAACATATATTGTGTGGATTTTTTGATGTTTGCTTTGAAGCTATCAAAGATAGGACTAAACAGATTCAAGGAAATAAAAAGAAAAATCTAAAATTCTAATAGCAGGACAAGAAAAGGATAAAAAGCAGCTAAAAGCCTGATAGTAACACAAAAAAGCTAAGAAGCGTCTAAATATTGGAACCTAATCAAAGGAAAGATAGCGAGAATATAAAAAAGAAAGCAAAGAATGAAGTGTTGTACTGCCAAATTTGCTAGACAGAAAAGTTTGGAGTACCAAGCTTGGAATTATGAAGAATATATGGGTTTAACGAGAGAGAACTGACATTTCATGTGTCCTGATTGCGAATAAGAATTTAGGCCAAAAATAATTCGTTGATTTTTGTGATGAAAGATAAGTTTAGTTATTTTTTAAAGAAGTTGATTCTCGTCTTAAGGCCAAAGAATCGATTTAATTTCTTTGTTAATCAAATTTGTTTAATTATTTTTCTAATACTCCGAATGAAATCCACGGCAAATAGTGTGGATGATTGATTAAAAATTAATGACTGATTCTAATTAGTTTCTTCGTTTATTTGTTATAGATTAGTTAGCCGTTGATCCAGAAAATACAAATGAATAAGAAAATGAAAATAAGTGTCATTTTCATTTTATGAAGTTTTTTATTTTATTGCATTTTTCTGTTTTAATAAGAAGGTCCATAATCAAATTTTGGTTAAATTATTGTACCAAGAATTGGAATTTAGATTTAAACTATAACTTATAAATTATCATTTCGTAGGTACCAATTATAAAATTTGATTTTACTTAATGCACATTGTTATATGATGGGCATATAAGAACCTTAGTTCCTAATCATGCCGACAATTGAGGTTTTTAAAATGTGCCTTTTTAATATAAAAAAGCAAGAAAATTTGGCATTTTTCCAATAATAAAACCATAAATGAACTATGTTTTTCACACTGATTTTACAAACATATTGCAAAATGTGGGCCTTGTTAGGCGACTGTATCTTATTTAAAAAAAATATTCGATATGTAAACACAACTTCGTTACGATTTTATTATACGTATAGATGTTTTATTCCATATTTAATGATAAATATATAAAATAAATGATTCAAATATGTCAAGAAATATCTTACTCTATATACACATATCTCTTCGCGGATAACTTTCAAAATTGTTTATACAGTGATAGTTTTGTCTGAAAAATCCTTTTCAAAACGTACTTAGATAAACTTCGTACGATACACACTCGGCAATTAAGGAATTATAGTCCTGTACGTCTTTCTGAAACATATTTACTCTACGCACTGTTTCGCATGCCACATAACAGAGGTCGAGCTCCACGCGCACTTCACCCCACTGCTCTAGCTACGCCTACTCTTAAATTATTTTCTGGCGTCTATCTGCCTCTTAAATCGCATGTAATTTATTTCTGTACTGGACAGGTTTTTAACTGCTACTTCACTTGCGTGGTCGTGCTTTCAGTTGTTAGTGACAGAGACATATCGAAAATGTAATCAATTATCAATGACATTGTGAATGTCAATTAATCGATTACCTATAATATTTCTTAATCTGTTAACCATAATGTTTTATAATTTTTAATATCATATTATGATATTAGATATTAAAATTGTTTATTAAATATGACAATAAAAATTCTATATAGATTTTCTCCTTTTAAATTATGTGGGTATAAAGTTTTTTAAAATGTATATATTAAGTTTGTTTATGGTAAAAGTTACCATTTGATGTTTATATTTTGTAGTTTTGAAGCTAAAAGACTGATTATAAGTAAACTTTGTTTATTAATTCCAATAATTGTCATTTTGTTTAAAATCTCCCTTAGCTAGGCCATAAAACGCGCAGGTACCTTATCTGAATTTAATCTAAATAACAATTATTTCACGTATGTTAAATAAGTTTACGGGATGCACTAAATGCATATGTAAATTCTTTATCAAGTTTTACTCGACAATATATATTTACAACTTGTATATTTTTTATAATTTTTTTTAAATATATTAACTTACTCGTAATTTTTTTTAACATTTTTGCTTTATTCTCGTTGTTTTCTTCTCTTTATGATATATGTTTGACTATGGATGATTATTTTTTAACAAAGTGGACCTTCTACACTAGAAAAAGTGAACAAATTGGAAATATTGTAATAAGCTTGTAAACAATTAATTGTGTACAGTTTTCTTGTCGATTGATTATAAGACTCTATGATATATTCTGCGTCTAAAAGTTGATGATAAAAAATTGACGATCAAGACAAATTAATTTCTTTTAATTTATTCGAGTTAAGCAGTTTGCCGGACAATTCTAATATCTGCTAATTTTTTGTTGGGTGTTATGAATTATTTAACTATTAATCGCATCTCGTAAATATTTTCTAACTGTACTTGTGGTTATTTAAAAAATATACAAGTTGTAAATATATATTGTCGAGTAAAACTTGATAAAGAATTTACATATGCATTTAGTGCATCCCGTAAACTTATTTAACATACGTGAAATAATTGTTATTTAGATTAAATTCAGATAAGGTACCTGCGCGTTTTATGGCCTAGCTAAGGGAGATTTTAAACAAAATGACAATTATTGGAATTAATAAACAAATTTTACTTATAATCAGTCTTTTAGCTTCAAAACTACAAAATATAAACATCAAATGGTAACTTTTACCATAAACAAACTTAATATATACATTTTAAAAAACTATTTTAGTAGACCTTAACTTACTATGGTTCGTGACTTTATCATATATAATTATTATGTACCATTTGAGATCAATAATTAAATAAATAACGTAATTTAACAAAAATAAGTACTATAAATTGCTTCGCTTGATGGCCATCAGGGTAATCAAAGACATCAGCATCTTGACAAACCAACGCACTCCTCGTGACGCCACTTATCGCATTTTCTGCTTTGTCTCATATCAATAATTATGTTTTCCTCATAACAGTAACAATACCATCCCGTTTTCTTTTGTTTATGGCTGTTCTGAAAATTATTGGGGTTTTTCTGTAATCTTAGCTGGTGTTAGCATAAGTTAATAATGAGAGTCCTTTTTTCAGCTAAGAGAGCGACACATCATTTTCATCAATGGAATTAGAAGAATAAACCATGTAGTGAAAGCTTCTTCCAATAAGTCTGACTAGTGTCTGCTCAATCGCTGCAGGTACTGATACTGACGATGTCACACTTCTTTTGATTGGCGTTCTTTTACAGAGTTCTGAAGTGAAATAAGCAATGTTGTAGTTAGCGGCCTGAGGGACTTAGAAACCAGTGAATTTTCTTTGTCAGTAGTATCAGAAAACAGTAGTATTAGAGCTTCTGTAAATGAAGAAAGAGCGAAAGTTTTGCACCTCATTACTTCAGGATTTAGGTCATTAAGTCTAAAGCCACTTATGTCATAATGCGTCATGTGTTTGAACCAGATGTTCGAAAGAATAATATTTCATTTCGCCTTAGTAAGATTTTTGTCATAAACTTCAGCATGCCAGTGATGCCCAAATGGCCGATAGATGGTCTTATCGAGGTCGATGGTCGCTAGAGCTCAGGCGTAGTTTTTTATTTGTATAAAAATATGTCAAATGAATTTGCTACATCGGCAATGGACAGGATTAAATTACAGGCGGCTCCGTCGAAGATGAAAAATCACTTTCAAGCCCTTTTATGTCTAGTAAGATATTTTAAAAATTCCATGAATACCTCGTTTCTCATGTAACGCTTTCTTGAATTTTCTATCAATGTTCCTGACGAAATATTGTCGAACAATTCTGGATACCATCGTTGGTGGTACAGAAATACCGAGTGCATTTACACATCCCGCGATGGTGACAGTTCAGCGTATTCTGAAGACTGTAAATGTTCTTGTTTTACCTCTATTCTAAGTTTGAATAATGTGCTAATGGTGGATTGTTAGATGACAACTTTTTTCCTTATGTTTTAGATTCACTTGTAGTGGTTGTTTAGATCAAGGTCAT
Organism: Druceiella hillmani; assembly: GCA_039881145.1. Lineage (NCBI taxonomy): Eukaryota > Metazoa > Arthropoda > Insecta > Lepidoptera > Hepialidae > Druceiella > Druceiella hillmani. The sequence goes on from JAYKKI010000002.1 coordinate 55,799,289, forward strand.
TTTAGACTTTTATTTATTTGTGGGAAGCGATAATCAATAATGAATTGGTTAAATTTTCAAGATTTTGCAGTGTTCATAAACAGAGTTTTTCTTTTAGATATTGTAGATTTTATTAAAATTGTGCTTGATATTATTGACCTCCCAAAATCTACAGACCTAGCTACGGAGTACTCGTGGTGTCAAATTCAGTTCTATTATAAAAAACCTATTGTTTCTCTTCATCAGATCAGCTTCTTGTTCTTCGCTCGGTAAAGTCAAACATTTCCGCTTTGAAATACAAGAACATCTGATATCAGGCTTTCTTCTGGCCATAATATCAGTTTGGAAGGTATGATGGTTGTAGATATTGAAATTAAAGCACCAATCAGTTTTATTAAGAACTATTAAATCCCTAAAATCTTGAAAATAACTTAAATTACAGCGATAAAAACAAAACAAAAGAAGCTAACCGGAGCTACGACCAATTTTGATAGGGGTTAGTATTCGCTGGCTATATAAGTGAGAAAAGAGAAAATAAGTTGAAAGTATTACCATTTCATTATATAATTCAAAGATCTAGGACTATAATAAGCGTGATTAATATATAACTAGTGTAAATATTTACAAAGTTGACTGTAATATTGCTAAAAACGCAATTGTTTATGATTAGTTTTTATTATTCAACCGGAGCGACTTTCTCTCGCAAAGTATGGCACAACACTACTGACTACTGACGCGGAGGCGTAATACATACGTGTGTGTGACGTTCCAGTACGAGTGCCCATTTTAAGTACGGTTTCTTTTACTAGACCTTATTAGCCAATAGGTCATAATACTCGCAGGCACCTTAGTTACTTAGACAGGAGAGGGGCAAGCTGTTCATTGTTTTACACATGATGATTGATCGTGTGACGTCATGCTTTCCTACTATGGATGAGATATTTTTTAATAAACAATTTTTATTATATTTTAATCATTATCTGAAAATGTAATATTTAAGTTGGACAAAAGGAATTATATAAAAAATATTACTATAAAAATACTTTTTTACCAATGAATATCTTATGAAATGATTATTTTTATAGGAGCTATTGTCGATATCAATAAAGAAATTTTGGAGCAAATTCGGCTTATAAAAAATTAGTTTTTAACTTGCGGCGTTAACATTTTTTCGGTCTATTTAGACCCGATTTCAAAAAAGGAGGAGTTTCTTAACGCGGCGCATATTTTTCTAATGAACGTGCAGGCGCGTTACCCGATTTTCATGATTTTTTTTATTTGAAAGGAAATGGTTTCTAATAGACTCATTGTAAATATGGTCAGGCCTTGATTATCGACTACGGAGATATCTTAAGGAATTCCTGAATGAATGAAAGTGCAAGGTCAGTTTGAGAAATTTCACACTGTTTTTAAACTCAATTGACCTATGTTATAACTTTTCATTATTAAAAACTTCCTGTGTACAAAACATCAGAAAAACAAATTGCTTTCTCCATATAATTCAGTTTTATGTATGGAAGTTGTGGTTAATACTAAATCTGTATTTATTATAAATATTACTATTTCTATTAAACATTAATATTTACAAAAACTTACATATTTAAATAAAAAGATTTGTGAAGATAATGCTTCAATCACGTTCGCATATGTGTATGTTCATAAACAAATTTGAATATAAAATTAACATTCTTAAAGAATCGCCTCGCAGCGTCAGCGTTTCCAGCAATTTAAATTATCCAAGATAAGCACTAATTTAATAAAAAAAAATTTTTTAATAAATTAATTCTTTTTTAATTTTCTCATTTGTCATTCTCACTTGTGATTTTTATATATTTCTAGCATTATGCTATCCCACATGGCTTTATCACATATTCCACATAGAAAGCTTTAAATGACTGGGTCCAGGCACGGTGGCTAGTACGATTACGCATTCCCATCGGCTTCATTTTTAAAATGCTATTAGTATTTTTCGGAGTTTTACCAGAAATAAAACATCATTGAAATCTTCTTGCCATGGTCAAAGTATTGCATATGGTGATGACGGTACGGTAATGACGGTACCCCAATATTTTTTACCTCTACTTTAAATTTGGATTCAAATGGGTCACTGGTTTATGTTTACATATCGTTGCAGTTTTGTTTTATTAGTGCGTCTGTTTCCTTTTTATATAATAATTTTATAAGCTTACAAAAACGGGTTGATGACGTTCTTATGATTAAGCACAATTTTTAAGTTCGGATAAGTTTGATGGTAAATGAATATTTGTCAGAGCTATGTCCTTTCTCGAGGTTTGTGTAAATAAACTGTGACCTGAAAAACAGCCTCACTGAAAAGTAGATATATCACTTAAAATATTATATAACTTATTATGTCTTACCCTACGCATAGTTCCGCTCAGATACAAAGTCTTTATGATATTATCAATAAGAGTTTATAATTCCGTCTCTAAATATCTATTTGGAGTGGTAATATTTTCGGCTGAAGGATAATAAGGTTTTTTAGGTTGATACAATGAATATATGTCTATCACTTACTTTTGACTGCATAGTTTTGTATTGATTTACAGATAAATAATTAGCTAGAAATAGTGGCAAATGTTTCATGTGATGATAATATTATTAGAATTTGTGCACCGATAATAAGCCTACTATAATAAGCCTTTAATATTTTTTTCTCATTTGGTTTACTGTCTTTTTTTATATTTGAATGTCGCTAGTATCGTTCTTTAATAATATTGGCATCCTCTCTTATGATGGGCATAAATGGTTGTTACAAAAGCTTGTTTTGGTGTATTATAGTTTTTGATATGTTGTTGCATTTTCCTTCTTTAGGTGTTCCTTTGTATATTCTTCAGAATATTTTATTAATATAAACCAAAATCTGCAGGCTATCTGTCAACCTAATATCCTCTTCCAACCAACTGTAGTATTTTGGGAAAAATGTCATCACATCGATGATTTCTTATCCATTTCTGACAAAATTGTTACAACGTTAAGTGTTATGTAATTTAAAGTTTTTAAATTACATAACACTTTATCCATAATATTAATACTGAGCTGCCATAATAAATAAACAACTTGTCTCTTAACACGATTTTTTATAGGAATTTTCAGCCAAAATTCAAATAATTCACCTCTTCACTTAAAGGGAATTCTGCTAAATAAAATTGTATAAATTAAACTGCAGAAACATTACACTAATGACAATTTGAATACACGTTATGGCCTACGGAGTACATTATTAATGTGTTAGAATTGTTTAGTGCATAACATGGCAATCTTTGGACATATTATAATATCATTGTTAAGTATTTATTTGTTTGGTGTCTATTATACTAATATTATCTTACTTCAACATAAAAACAAAAATATTAACTTTTAGATATCGAAGTCATCGCATTAAATAATTATCATTGTTTACTTGTAAATACACAAATACAATAAACTCATAAGATTGCCAATCGTTACATTAACTCCGTGTGTTACATTAACTTAGTGCGTTAAATTAATTCGTTACATTAACTTAGTGCGTTACATGAACTCAAATATGGTTAAATGTAACGCACTTTTCCACAATTAATAATAATAAGCCTTTTTGTCTAAGGAATTCAGATATAAATAGGTTTTGTTTACTCCTTTACTTCTAATAAAAAGAAATTCAAACAAAACAATTTTCATTGAGTAGTGTTTTTCAAAAGTGTACAAAAATAACGCTTATTATTTTAACATGATTCTAGTTGTAATTTTTCGAACTATGGTTGTAATATTATATACATAGTTGAAATCACATTTTGATCAATATGCATTCTTTGCTTTACGGAGAAGACACATACATATTTTAATTATTTTTAGTAAAAGAGCTAAATTTAAATATTTTAGTAATAATATAAACAATTTTATATTCCTCGTTCTATCTATATTGGTAAATATATAATATTTACCTAACTGTATAAAATATGTAATCATAGATAAATCCCCTTTTACCATATTATCGAGTAACTTTCTACAGCGGGCTCGAGTTTGTTCGGTCTGTGCGCTGTTGGCTAGTAAGGAACCGTATACAGACCGTAGACGGCAATTCTTCACTAAGTATTTTTTATTATCCTCGTTATCAGGATAGTATCTTATCGAATCTCATTATCATCAACCTCGAGGTTTAATTGTTATAAGTAATTATAAGTCATGACTGGCTCTATAAGAGCTCGTACATAGTGTGCGAGCCAGTCGGTAACACTGGTTACGTGGAAAATATATTTACAACCAATTTATCTTGTATCATAAATAGTATTTTAATAAAAATGATTGCTTTCGAGATGAAGTATTTTTCATCTACTTTTTTCTTTCGGTCCTTATATTTTTTAGTGATATACCACTTTAAATATTTTTGATTTGATGGAAATCTAGAGCGTTGTATATTCTGTAAGGCAACTTCGTTTATGTACTTTGGGTATTGGTAATAATTTGGTAAACCGGGAAACTGCATCGGGAAAATGCATGGTTTAAACTATTTTTGCATTGGCTATCAGCATTTTCAAGGTACTGTGGTGAAGATATTTTCATCCAGTGTTTAATAAAAACGATTTTTAGGATCCATTACCTTTAAATTTGAAAAAAAACGCCACAATATAGGATATTTCCTTAGTTTGTAGGCCACCATCCATGTAAGGTTTTCTGCCAGCCGACTTCAACATCAACAAAATAACATCAATGACACGCTAATCGCATAACATTGCCTCACAATTTTCATATTAATCTGCGTTACCAATAAACAAGCCTACCAAATATAAAGATCTTATATTTGGTAGGCTTTTACTCAAAATAAAGCCTTTTAGTATTTTTTTTAAATGAAATAATATAATGCATTAAAACATTTGATGGTAGCGTAAAGTATCCGAGAAACACTTTTAAAAAGTCTTAATATAATGTGAAAAGTCTAAGTGAAAATGTAAAATTAAAAAAAGGTCAAAAGATTGTCATCATATCATTGTCGCGATGCGCACGCTACCAATTCATCACGACAAAATTGTACGATTTCGCCATACAAGTCACGCCTCATCATACCAACAACACAATGACTTCGTGTCTACTGTTGACTAAGTAACACCGAATAGCCAACGTTAACGCTGCGCGCCTTCCCCTGGGATCAATGGGGAAGAAGTCTAGTACTGAGAGTGCATCAGTATTATATTTTTATGTCCATTTCATGACCGAAATGAACATTCTGTTACTGTAAGCAACTTAAAAAATAAATAAAAAATTACAATTTAACGTGCATATTTAAATTTGTAACAAAGCAACGATAAAAATATTTAGAGAGTAGAAAAACATTAAGGGCACCAAAAGATCAAATAAATTTAATACCCATTCCGCTTTTTACAATCACTCAATTTATTAAACTAAAACATGGTTCACGAGAAAACCTAAATGCATTCCTATAAAGAGACTGTGTGTTTAAATTTATTTTTAGCTAGTTGCGGACCGAGGGAGCGATAGCACAATCTATTAAAGAATTTAATAACTGGGCTCAACCCAAAGAGATTTTAAAAATACAATTCGGAGTCGCAAACTCTGTGATCATATGCTCACAAACCTATAAGATTGCAGACAGAACGATAACGAATCGGCCAACCAATTTTCACTACTTGTCGGAACATGCCTTTCGAAACTCCTTCTTGAAATAACAATCTCAAGTACTGTTCAAATGGAAAAACGAAAAACGGAGAGTCTTCGAAACCTTGAAGTTAAAACTTGTACCCGCTATTTTGCTTACATATTCACATTTAATGAAAACATTCGCATTTACGCGTTATGCATCTACGAGTAATTACGGCATTGGCGTCATCCTGTCTCAAGGATAAATCAATTGCATATGCTTCTCGCACGCTTAATAGAGTGAAATTTCATTATTACAGAACAGAGTAATTGTTAACTCTAAGCAACTTTTCATGAGTTAGTTGATAACTTAAGGGTTTTGCCTAAAACCGTAGTTTCTACTGCTCATAGAATTAGTTAAAATCTATAATCAGTATTTCTAAGTTGATTTAATATTTCATTCTCGTACATATTAAGATTGTACTTTTTATTATATTAGTCTAAAGTCTTTAGCATAGAAGTTATGAATTTATGTCTTATTTTTTAGAAAATCTTCAGTCGTTTCCACAAAACAATCATTACGTGAAAATAATTCAATAGATGGAAATTAAATTTAGAGTAAATGTATTTAAGCAGCTACCGTGTAATGTGCAAATAAGCTTATACTAATCACTTAAGTTTATTTAAGTTTTTCACAATATAGATATTTTTGGTTTTGATCACTATAAATGAAGGCTATTGTACATATTGTTGTTAGTGCACATGTCGGAACGTATACACCATCATCAGGCGGTCATTTTCTAAAAAAGTTTTTAAGTGTTACGAAAGAACAAAAGATCATTCGGCTCTTTTGTTAAAACTATTTTAATCTGCGAATATTGTGCGATCGAAATACAATCTATTAAGGCAGAAATTACAATATTTTCTATCTTATTTTTTGGAAAATACTTATGATATTAATGTAAATGACCCATATTTAACAGTTATATTTTAGCGTAAGGTTTTGATGTGTTCTATTTCTCCTATAAACTACTAGTTATGATAAACCATTCGGCATCAAGAAAAATTGTCTTAAGTTAATACAATCTATCTACATATATCTGTTTTTTGTAAGTCGTGTAGTCATTTCACACAAGGAGAAAACATTTCTTTGCATTTTTATTGTTTATTGATCCCTATTTTATTACACAGGTTTGATGACGTGCATTGGATTATATATAATTTTTATAAATGATTGCTAATTTTCTTGCCTTTGAAAAACTGTTTTGTATTCATTATTTGCATATTTCATGACTTTAATCTCTCACTGACTACTTCTTTTCGTTTAAATGGTTTACGTTGTATATTCGGGTTACTAATACATATTTACTGTGTTTTTGGTAAAAAAAACGAAATATTTTTGAAGTTCTTATATACTCATAGAAATCATAATTAACTTATAGTTGCAAGCCGATAATGGTCTCGGGGTTCGGATAAAATGTCAAAAGTTACGACATACTTTGTTGTTCTAATTTTGACGATTTTCCACAGGAAGCATTACATAGAGAAATTAAAAATTTACAAAGAGAGGAAAGTAGTCGATATATTATTCATAGAAGCAAAATAATGACAATTTCACATAATCAACTATCAAAAATGACGAAAGCAAAATAACAATCCGTTTGTGAGAGGACGACAAAATGAGAAATGTTAAGGCCAGTTCATTATATTTCTTAGAATTATGATTAGTATTCACAATTTTGAAATGAAAAGAACGCTTGGACGTTTACTCCTAACGATGTTATTTACATAAATTACATTGTTGGAAGATTATTACTACTGAAGATGAGACTGAATATTAAATGGTGTGCTGAATAAACAGGTATAACTTTATCAACGAACGAAGATTCGAGTATAAAACAGTAATCATTGTCGTTTACAACTAGAAGCATTAAAATATAGTAAAGACATTATTATTTGGAAAAAACCACCCAATACATTAACATAATGTTGACGTCTAATAAAAATTATTTCAAATAGAAAAACAAGAAATAATGATAGATGAGATTAAACAATAACAGGCACACATACATTTCGTCGCATACAACAGAAATGGCCTTTACTCTCTACAATTATATTTGAGGGTGTTTTACAGAATCCCGTCGTTCGAGAATGAATATTTACTAGTCGTAAAATCACTAATCATGCGTGGCGACGCGCTTCTGGCGTGCAAGAAATTTATAATCTATGCGCATTATCTTGATCATTTATACCGTAATTGAAATAAAAATATGTATTTTATATTTGTCTGGTATCACTTATTTCGAATGATGATACGTTGATACATCAACAACAAATAATGCTATTATTCCAGTTTTAATTCGGACTTCATTCATTGACCAGGTCAGTTAACTATTTATTAACATCGAATATACATAGAATGAGTATGTACAGTGATTTTATCTTCCACGTGTGACCTTGTTGAGGCAACCTTAGCTAATAATTGACGACGTTGGTGGTCTTCAGCCACCAATAACGTAAATAGTAGAATAGGATAATAGCAGGGAAAATATTTTTAGACTCATTTAAATCTTTCATACCATGAACTCTAAGAAAATCACAAATGATTGAAGCCTGCCTTGTCGTGACCCCCGTAAAAATACATTTTAATAACATGCGAGACAAATTAAAAAACATAAAATACATTTTATGAATACGTGCACAAAAATATGAGATTAATAATTATTAAAAAATACTAAATATGCTAATTACTAGAGATACCACGTTTTCTCGTGGATGTCATGTTCAAGGATATGCGATGTCATGTTCAAGTCTCAAGCGAGTAAATTGAATAAATTCCTCACAATGACTTGCCTGGTGAAGCGCAATAATTTTTAATTACTCGTAAAATTAAATATATATTCGCAAACATTAGCTTCAACACTTTTATGTTTGGGTGTTATAATAAAATATTTTCATTTAATACTGAATGAAGTTAACGAAGTAATTATAAAAAATTATTTTTTTCATTTTACTAATATAAATTGGAAGAAGAAATGGCTATAAACTTTGGAAGTACTGGGGTCTTGATATGACAAACTTTTATTTGGATTATCTTTAATTTCTCGCTTTCAAAATCTTAACACTAATGGAATCGATTGTCGAGGATCAACCAATTCCGAAAGCAGTTTTGATAAAATTTTACTAAATATAACTTTCCATGTTATCTTTCTAAAATTGATTATCTTTTGCAATAAATTCATATTTAAATTTATTAGTACCAGTCCAGACCGCAAATGCGTAGACGTCATGGCCGATGATATGAAGCGGGCTTTGTATTTGATAAAACCACAGATGCTTTTTATTGATATTAATTTTACAACATTTGTATTTTCATTACTAAATTGTTTGTTCGTTGTATTGCTTCAACTGGGTACAAAATTAAACTAGATCATGGGTATTTCATTTCAAAAATGTTGTCTATGTACGGTGTGGCTCCTAGAAAATAAAATTATTGTCAATCAGTAAACCGTACAGAGTTTATATGTAAAACTGTTGCTAACTTCTGACTGGTATTTAATTGTTTGTTTTATTGATGGTTCGAACCATTTCCGTATGAAATCTGTTTAAGTTATGAAGTGCAATTCATATTTACACTCTTCTCATACACCTTGGCAAACAAAGAATCTATTAATAATTTTCGCCTAGGCTCTAATCAAAGTGGACTAGCACTTTATACGACTGTATTGCGCTCTAGATCATGCTTTTCATTAGGAGCCAATATCAATTCTTTCAGGAACTCTTTTTTTGCTTCTTCGATATACTCCGTTAATCATCTCCGGTTTTTGACAGCTCTCGCTATAGTAAGGGTGTTTTGATATGGACTTCGTTATTTTTTTTATTCGTTTGGAATTTGTAGCGCCATTTAGACGTTTACGAAATGTTTCTATTTTCTTATTTCATAACTAGCTTCTGTTTTGAAAATAAATTTTTGTCAAAGAATAGACGAGTTAATTTTACTTACTAAAGTAACTTACTGGAACTAATAATATACAGTCGAATAAGTGGAATGAAATCGAAACTAGTCATACTTAAATAGAGATGAATTTGAATATCAATATAACCCTTGAGTGACTACAGTAGAGTCACTATACAATTATAATATGTACTACGCATTCATATAAAAAAAACTGTTAAGCACGATCATAATCAGCACTACGAAGTATGGATATTTATGACTGCCTAAGTGACATACGCATTTAGACAGTCATAAATATAAAATAATATGAGTATCTGCTGAAATATTTGCATTTATTAATCTTTTATAAGGTAAAAATATTAAATAGTTTTGGAAATAACATTGGATGCTAATTTTCGCATATGTTTGGAATATTATATATATATATATATATATATATATATATATATATATATATATTTATATATATATATTTATATATATATATATATATATATATAATATAAAAAGACACCATTTATGTATGCTTTATAAGCAAATGATACTCACACGGTATGTAAATTTAAAAAAAGTAAGGATTTATTTAAATCGTCTTTAATTTTTATATAAACATTTTAAAAAAGTTAATAATAATATATTCTATTAATAAAAATATGGTGTATTCGTATATTTAAAAAATGATGAATTTTTTCCAAACTTTGCGTGGGGTTCTGAAAACTCCCATTTTTTTATTATTTTAAGTTTATCAGTCTCGGAATTAGGACGTGATGAAGGAAGGCATATTTTTTGGATATTTTTAGTATACCTCTGAAGATATGATACTTAAAATTATGTCAAACATATTTTTAAGACCCTGAAAACTAGACCTTGACTTTTTCACGCTTATAAAGTGTAACACAGAAAAGTTACTTTAGTAACAATTATTTCACAAAAACATTTATTAATTTAATGTTAGCTCCTGACATAAAAATGGTTGAGAAGAAATGTTTTATCAGATGAATTGCTAAATTTAGTGCTGAAAATACATTCAGATGTTATTTGTTACGTTAGGATGTTCATTGAGATTATTTTTAATTAAATTAATTATTTAAAAAAAATAATATGTTACTGTAGTTAGTAAGGTAGAAATAGAACATTAGAATATAATACTAACCACCTGTGTAAGGGAAAAAATACGTTACGAAATTTGTAGATCGCTACTGCCGCGTGTCCTGTTAGTAAATCAAAAGAATTGTGGCCAAAGTAAAATAAAAATAATATAATTAAATACACATTTAATTTAGCGTATGATACAAAAACCGATTTATAATTATCGATTATGATTTTGATTAGTAAAAAATTTTTCTATTAGCAACGAATACAAAACAAAACAAATATAAAATTATTTTTTAAAAATTACAACTTTATATTTTTTATTGAAATCAAAGTGATACTTACCATAATTTTACGAACTAAATATGAACTTGCACAGTATGAAGACAGTTTCTTCCAATTGTTTTATGTAATCTTTTCTTTGTGGGATTCCTTCCGAATCTGGTATAATTATTGATATCTATAAGAATCTTCTTATGCATACTGCTTATTAAATATATTCAATATAAGGTATCTCTACACAATACTCAAAACGCGAACTATTGACAAAAATAAATAACGTAAAGTAGCTTTGCAACATCTGGGTATTTTTTTGCGTACGTGTCGGTTTTGCGTTATGAGTGTTTTTGGATGTGTAGTCGTTTCTAATTATATATATAATTAGAAACGATTCGCTTTTGTACGTGGATAAGTTTGACAATATCAAACCACTGCTCAAAATGCTTGATGAGGTAATTGGGGACAACTATGAGGTGAGAGTTCTTTGCAACAAAGAAGCTAGAACACAACCCAAATTTACAGATTTAGTTAAAAGCCTGCGGGAAAAAAATACAAAATTTTATATCTACAAACCTCTAAAATCTTCATCCCTCGACAGACTTACAAGAAATTAAGGCTGAATAAAAAATTTATGGACATAAGGTCGCCAATATTTGGAACGTCAAACAAAGAGTTATCAAAAAACCACTACCAATACATTTTATAAAAAGAAGCTAACAGTAACAAAAAACTTATCTGTTATATTAAAAGTCTTTTGCACTGTAGAATTATAATTGAACCACCGATACCCAAACGAGAAATTCCACAATGCGGAAATTGTCAGCAATATAGACACACAATAAAATACTATTTTAGGAACACCAAATGTATTAAATATGCTGGCGACCATGCATGGATCAACTGTGAACGCAAACAATTATCGGACTTGGTAAAATGTGTTATTTGTGGGGAATATCAGTTAGACAAGGCGAATATCAATCAGACAAGGCGAATTCCACCAGGCTACACAAGCGACAGTCATATAGGGAAGCAATAACGTCTAATAAAACTTTCCAAGTACCTAACATCAAGCAAAATGCAAATGAATTATCTCAACTAACAATGACACGAAAGAAATTATGAAAATCATGACTCAACTAATGCAACAGTATAGTATATATATATATATATATATATATATATATATATATACATGTGTATATATATATACATATATATATATATATATATATATATATATATATATATATATATATATATATATATGCGTGTGTGTGTGTGTGTGTTTCTCAACTGATGACTTTCCAAACCCCAATAAGCATATATATGTTTAAAAGTGTTTAATGGCAATGTCGTAACCGTAGGCATTTTGAGCAATTCTTCAATTTGGTCTTATTTCTTCACTCCACTCACCTCCGAGGTGTAACCTATTAATTATTAATAAACATTTTACAAATACTACCAAGTCTTCAAGTTTACCGACAATGCTATTGTTAATTTAGCTTCTGTCTGAGACGTGAACTTAACGGACACATTAGCGAAAACGCGTCACTACGGAACAAAGTGCTGAAGTGAGTGACATTAGTTGTACGCAACCGTGACTTTATACAAATGAATAAGATGGCGACGCTCGGCACCGAAGATAGCATACGATACAATAATAATACAACACGTCAAATTAAAGAATTGCCCCTGGCCTGTCGACCATTTGACGTACGGCGGTATCCCCCGCTACTACGCTGACACGAATTGTGTCAGTGAAAGGTCCACGAGTGCGGGACTGAACTCGTCCGTTCGCTCTTCTAGGTGTCAGCGAGCGAAGGCAGTTATCAATGGCTCGCGGTCGGGCTAGCATTACTGCGCGCGCTTTTTCGCGAACCGACGGGAAGTACAACATTTCGACGTTTTAGTATTGCTTCTTGATAGCAAAACTCGTAAGGCAATTTAATCACATTTGTATTGATGGACTTATATTTACATTTTCTTATACTTTTCATTCGAATTTGCAAAAATTAAACAGGAAATTGAAGTTGCGGTATCATTATATTTTAATAAATAAATTTGATTATATATACGTGTATATTTTGAAATGTGTGAAGTGTAAATACAAAACTTTTGAAGGTTTCGGAGCGAAGAAGCTGGTACAGAGGCCATGTAAGTACTTTTTATTTCATTTAATAGTAATTTTAATAATTTGTATCGAGTAGCATTAAAAACGATAAATAACTTTGTCGCACAAGTTGCTTATAAAATGCGATCGTGTGTTTGCAAACAGTAGAGCGTATCTTATTTTTCTCGACGCGTAAGTTGTTTTGTAAGATTGTTTAATCTTTGTTTAGTATGTAATCTGCCAAGAAAAAAATTAACAAGTTTTGTATATGAAACGTTTTTCGAATAATTTTGGTGACGATTTTAAAATGGAAATAGGATGAAAAGTTTCTTTAAGTGAGAATATTTTCCATGTCGAACTTCACAGTTTGTAATTGAATTTTAAATTAAACGTATGCTATACCCTAATGTCTAATAATTTTCTTTACGAAATTCGAAATATAAATGTAGATTTCATTAGTTTAGTTATCCGTATGGCTCAAAGTAATTACTAACCATTACTGAATTCAATAATTAATTTTTGATACGCTTGAAGGTAATGATAATAACACTAGTTAGATATGCCAGACCTAGGTATAATTTTTTGTTTAGACTTTACATATGTGTTAAAGATGAAATGTTAATTCCTATTCGGTCATTAACATTTTATTATGATCGAATAGGAATTAACATTTCATCTTTAACACATATAACTGACACTTAAAAAACTATAAATAATAAGTATAGGACTAAACAAAATTTAAATTGTACGTTTTATGTAGGACATATTATTTACAGCAGTAGATATATAGGACAAATAATATTCAAGCGCGAATAGCCGAGCCGGAAAAAATATAGTATCTAATTACGTAAAACTGTTGTCTTTAAGATCGCGATCATGTATATTATAGCACTCATCTTGCGTGGATGCGGTCAGGGACATACGCGACAAAGTAACTACCAATTTTGATGAGAATTCTCCGACTTAAAAAAGATATTGCTGTCAATAACATGGTAACGTATTTCATGACCGAATCATGCAATAAAAATGTGTAAAATTTTCTTCAATCGTTTTACATATCTAATAATTAAATTACTAAATTTGCATTTAATTAATAAATTTGTATATAATAATTAAATTATTAAATGTGTATTTAATTAATAAATTTGTGTACAATAATTAAATTAATAAATTTGTTTAATATCAACTGACACCGATAAATATATTTGTATGCTTTAAAACCGTCCGTTATTATCAAAGATGTACTGCTTCTGAACTAGTTTAAAACATAAAGCCTTAATTAATTTTACACAATGTATACTGTTAGAGTTGCGTTCACTTAAGTTTAACAAGGCCGACTTGAAATCATAAGTTTATACACTTAAATAGTCGAGGCCTTTGCTCTCAATTATTTAAAGGGATAGTAGTTAAATGATGTATTTAGAGATTTCGGAAATGAAACGTCCATTTTAAACTATTTATTGATGAATATATATTTAATCTTAGCGATATTTCAAAACAAATACATCAAGGGTAGACTTATCTACCTATTATTTATATTTTAACGTGGTTGGCTAAGATTTAAGTTAATGTGATAAGAGATGTAATTTTCTGGCAGTAAGTCTAATTTTAATTATTATAGTAAATGTTTAAAAGAATTAGTAGACCTTGGTAAATCGGAATTAACCAAAAGAAATCTATAATAATTACAATAAACAACATTCATTATGAACTCAGTTCATGAACTTATGATAATAGTTAGGTTGTATAATTTACAAGTTTCTCAGTAGAATAAAAAAAAACATAAATACAGTTTCTCAGTAGAACAAAAAAACAATTTCAACCAAAAATATTTTAAATGTTACTTATTTTTAATGTAAAAATACATATTTATAGTAAAACGTCAAAATTTTGCACAAAATACGTTCCAGCGATGTAGGTGCGTAACCATTAGGTCACTTCCAATTTGGTTAGGAAGTTCCAGAGAGGTCGAATGTGAAATATTTAAATAAATTCCTGTTGAGAAAAGCAAACACAATTCATTAATTACTGGCAAATTTTTTCCTTATATTCGGGTTAAACATATTCGCGGTTTGTATTCTAATTTAACAATAGTCTTCTAGAAATGAAATCGGATATTAGATCCCCTTTACTAAATCTTATTTTTCCATTTCTCTAGAGACATTTAATACTTATATTATTATGGATACTTTTTAGAAGTTAATTGTTAATTTTCTATTCAGGTTTTATTTTTGAGTATATAAACTTGACAGTGTATTAAAAAATAATTAATACGTTTCAGGATAACCGAATCAGCTGCCCGGATGATGTGTGATATATGATATAACCACATATATATGTGTGTGTGTATATATATATATATATATATATATATATATATATATATATATATATAGTTTTTCTGTAACTGGTTCATACTTCTACTACTCTGTACAGAATGCGGCACATGATCGGAGTTCGAGTTTACTTGGCTTTTGAAATCATTATTTCGTTGGCTTTATAGAACCAGTCTAAACTTCGGATGAGATCCGGCCGCGCAGATTTAATATATTTCCGTCTTACAGCTTGTCTTTTCGATTATGCAAATGAATTGTCAAGTTTCAACGTGAATGAAGTAGCCAAGTACTTAATTAAGTAACCTGATATTCTGACTATAAATTGAAGATAAGAATACCATAAGGTTTGGTACTCTACTAATTTAACTTTTGCAACTAGGAAACCAGCAACTACTGAGTTTGGCATAAATGTAGTTTGTAGGGTGAAGTAACACATAAATTACAATAGGCGGTTTCGTATAGTTGAATATCAATATTACAAGAAACGCGTTTGGACTTTTGACAAGTAACGTTGTAATTTCTGTAGGATGAATCTCGATTTTTTTACTCATTAATGTAAATTTAGTGTTACAAGATCTAAATAGATGGCATAACGTGTATATTAAATAGATATGTGTTGCGATAATTTCAACAGATAGTACCAAGACATCTGTCTTAATCGAATCTTAATCCGCACAACCGAAGCCACTGAAAAAATGCTAGTTAGTTTGCAATATTCTGCAACAAATGGAATTCTTGTGAATTATAACATCGTCTATGATTCGCACTTATTTTTCTGTTGCACCAATCATTTGAGTTAATGTACGTTTATATAAAACTTAATTCGGACTTTTCTTTCTTTCCCACTTTATTAAATAAAGCGAGTTCACAGGTAATAAGTTCTGATTCCAAATAAATGTAAAGAATCAGTATTAATTATGTCGAAATAAAGTATTTAAATCAAATTAGTGATAACGTAATCTCGAAGTACGTCCTGTTCTCTTCTATATCGGTCAGCTTCTGTTGTATTTATAATTCAATTATTAACTCAATTGTTTAAATTGAAATATGAGTAATCGGAAACTATGATAGATTTGTTGTTAAAACATACTTGAAATGTGAAGATTTGCCAGAATGTGTTGACTCACTTACTGGATATACTGTGGATGTTAAAGTCATATCTCGATAATTTTGCTATTGGATCCTGAAACTTATGTATATATTTAAGATGTTACTACTGCAAGATGTATGGCACGATTTGCAAAAATTGTGTAAACTATAAAAGCAGCTTACATTAAATTGCATGATTACACTGAGTGGTTTATTTATTACAAACTTGGATATTTACAGTAAAATCTCAGCTTGTAGTTTCATATCGAGGAGTACATAGGTAGGCTGCTACACTTAAATTCACGAATACAAGCTTCGACGACGAGTGACCCGGTCCATTACTACTCGTAGTTGGCTAGAAACTGACAAACCAATGATTAGGGTCATTAAAGATTCACATGTGCAAGTTAGCACAATTTTTTTTAATGGAAATATTCTACTATATGTTATAGTAGTTAATTTGTCAGCATTTTATACCAATTTTGAAAAAAAATTACTTTATGTTTACAAAATGTTCTAATAGTATATGATAATGTTAAGATCCTACCTATTTTTAAATAACAAATATGGACATATTAGTACAAAATGCCAGTTGAAAAATGGTAAAATGGTAATAATTATATTAACGGCAACAGTTTAGGTTTTATATCTGCATTCTCGGCTTCTCCATCCACTGTCGAAGATCACTGGCAAATTTATTCAAGTTTTTATGACTAGGAACTGAAAATACATACGTAAATTCTACTCTACTGGAAATTATAACAAATTGTTAAAAGTACAAGATACAAGTTATGTTGAATACATACTGCAACGAATTCACGTAGATGAATGGACACCAGTGAACGATCAACTGGTACAAAGCTTCGTGCTTACGAGTTTGGGTAATAGTATTTTACATGATGCTCCATTCCAAAAAGGAATATGGTATCTACTCTAGCTATCCCAAGGAATACCCCTTGATTTTACTTTGCAGTGAATACACTAACATACATAATAATATATAGGAAACTTAGCATCTGCAAGTTCTAAACAAATTAAGGTCAAACTGTAAAGGCATTTAGCAAAAGAAGTTAACGTATAAAGCCGATTATGAGTCAAGAACAAATTATTATGACGCATTTGTAGTTTCCAACACAGAAGACTACCGCTCTTATACCAGATATGTTTACTTTAAGAATTCAACTGTACCATGGAATTTATAAACAAAATAAATAGCGGATTTATCAATAACCAAAGCAGCTTCTTCAGAAGTTTTATGGTTTATTCTGCATTGAGCTGTGGCCTAAAGAGCAAGTCTCTCCAATTAAACTATGTCGTGATAATAAAAATTCTATTCATTTTGCTGGTCGTGAACCTTGCTTATTTCCCTTCTAATTAAATAAATAAATTTAATATGGTTCTTCTAATACTTTTCTTAAGAAGCTTAAATACACATGAGGATGACAGCACCGGTTGCGGGGGGGGTGTATGTTTTGCTGCAGTAGAAATTTGGTAGTCAATGTCTATATCTGTACGTATTATAACGTATTACATGTGGTAGTCAATTGTTTAGTAGAATGCAGTCATTTTCTCGCAAGATAGTAAGAACATGTGTTGTCAGTATTCGAATTTGTGCTTGTGCTTGGTTGTATTTCGTGAAGGTAAATTAGTGAATTAAAAATACATTTTTCATACTATGCTTGTATCTACATTATTTTAAATTCCATATAAACTCTGTTCAATACAAGTGCCGATCTTAGTGTTAGCAACTCTGAACTAGCACCGGTAGATGCACGGAAATATAGTTTAAATATTATTCGGTTAACTTGATCTTTTTCTTAAAACCGCCAATATATGGAAAATATATTTTTATAAAAGTCATACGTGTATTTACAGCGTATTGCATAGGAAGCTACAGAATTCTTGATCATTTTCTTTTTTTGTATACACGTAGAAAAAGTACAACTTTTTAAAGTACATTTAATAATATGTACATCCTGTCATTGAATGGTTGTATCATAAGTTTTACTAAAAAATTAACAGAATTAAATCTGTTTATCGACGGAAATATAGTTGTCTTGTCTAAACAAAAATAAAGAGCTATGCTTATGAAACAATTTTTATCTCCATTTGAGAAGATTTGTGTTATTTAAACTTTCTTGGGTCTTAAGCCAGTTTTTACGAGTTTAGATCGCGGTTCCTTACTTCTAAGGGGCACAGTTTTTTCTTTCGTTGCTTCATAATGTTCTAGGTAATCTATACGATCCTCCATATTTTTCTTTCACATTTATATGGGCCTCCAAAATGGCATCTCGAGCGCCTTTCCTCGAGTTCTATTTTCGGCAAAATTTTAAAATGCTCATATTTCTGAAATCGCTCAAGTTTTTGGGTTAGTCTTTTTTATTTGAAAGATAACATTTTTTCCTTGCCATTTTAATCACAAAAATGTTATCTTTCGAATAAAAAAGACACAGTTCAATTAAAATACAATACTTATTAAATAAACAGGAAATTTTTAAGAGTAGACGCACTGGGGTTTGTGGTACCGCACGTGCTTCCTCGGGCTGTCTTTGTATAATTTAATTAATTTTACTTCTTGTTTTTTGAGTAAAATCGGTAAACGATAAGTAAATAATAATAAATATACTGAAAATAACTGTGGATTGTTATTAATTATAAATATTTTTATGGAAATATAGTCTAGTTTCATATTGACGTTTCAAGGATTCCCCAGTAAAACATATAATTTTCAAAATTAAATGAAACTACGTTATGTAGTATTATTTCTATTTTCTTTAAGATCTTTACTACAATGTAGGTTTCATTGTATTACAATATCTTCAGGTGGGCTATTAGCAAAGAATTTTCTTCTTTCAAGTGGGCTATTAGCATTCTTTGCTAATAGCCTACCGGAAGATGTAATACAACGAAACCTAGGTTGTGGTAAAGAACTTAAATAGAGTAGAAATAATACTACATCACGTAGTTTCGATTTTATAAGGTCGACATGTAACTAACTATGTAATGAAATCTACGAAAATAAATTTAAAGCCCTTCTAATTGTTGTGTCATCATGCAACTTAGCAGTTGTATGTAGTTCTGATGACAATACAATAATTTCATAAAATTAAAGAATATTTTTTTATTCTTAAAAAAAAGATAAAAACAACGGAATGTTTCAATTAAATTTTCACCCACCACTATATATCCGAATTATTTAATATTTTGCACACGTATCAAGAATCGATGAATGTACAATGATATCATAAAATTAAAACAAATAGTTTCAAATCAATAAAGACTACTAGTACTACCGATCGATTAGAACTTTCAAATTATATTCTTGCTTCAGCAATTTCGGGAAATATAACAATTACAGAATAACATTACAAATTTACTGGACAAATTTCGACTTGTTGATTTAGTCTTTTCAATTAAACTGCTGTCCACTTCCTAACATCTTTCGTAGTTTGATCTGGCTTGGGAATAAGTAATCGGTATTTTTTTCAACAAAAATAATGATATCTTATATGCTAATACAAAGTTAATATATTAAGCTTAACTTTTGTGAAAACTGATTTGCCAAACGTTCACACTTTCAAATGCAATTTAATACTAAACAAGTAAAAATGATTAGTGTTTCTAAACTTTTGCCAATTTCATTTAACTAGTTACTTTTTATGTTTAACTAATTACTGAGTGACGTTTTTGAGGGGAAAACATGAATTAAGGGCGCCAATTTCCATCACATAGTCATTTAGTTTTCTTTAAAAATTCAAACCATTTTTCCAATTCATATATCTTCGGATGAGTATTTTTTATACAAGCAAATTTACGAATATTAATGTTGTTAATTCCATATAAATAATTTCTTCTTTTAGGGGCAAAAACTGGCCTTATTTTGAATCGGAATTTAAACCTTATACACGAACATATAAGTAGGATATTCTTGTTATAAATAAACGAATATATTTACAACTCTGCATTTATCAACAAAAAGTGGGAAACCATTTTTTATATAAATACTAATCGGCTTTAATATCGTACCTAAGAATTCTATGTATAAAGCAGATTTTATTTTATAGATGTATACGCGATTAAAATATGTTTTAATAATATAAAGAAACATTAAAGATATGAGAAGTTGAGGATATCAGGGTCTCATACGGCGTTTTCAAATCCATGTTTACTTCAGTCTGTGGAAGATGACGTGCATAAACTGATATAAATTGATGTGAATAAACTGATATGAAAATAAATTAATGTTTTTTTAAAATTTTTAAACGTCATCCTGAATTAAAATAAAGATGTTTACTTACGTACCACTACAAGCGAATATGACATTCTTCTGTAGAGCAGTGATACTCTTCTATACGAGTATATTAAATCGATCTAATGTTTCGTATTCATTGCGTAAAAAACTGTTCATTATCAAGAATATTTAATAGCTGTCACTTTTTATATTTACTAAAAAATAGCTGTCAGTGTAATTTTCTATACTTTTGCATTTCTCCATACATTTTTCTTACTTTTGTTTATAAATCTAAGTAGCGATTATTACAAAATGCAGGTTATTTGTTTTTCTTATATTGTTGTATAATAAATATAAATAATCAGTATCTAAGATCTTATTAGCGTATATAAACAATATTCAATTGTTAAGCACGTATCGAACAAAGCACCTTTAGAGGAAAATGAGGTACAGTACATATTTATAGCGAAGTAGGCAGTTGACACGGTAAAGAGATTTACCTATTCATAGTGTGACCAGCATCTTTATAATCAATAAGATGTCATTAGATTGTACTTGCAAGCTGTGGACTTCAGTGACGCAACGTTTATTCCCATTCGAGTATAGTACAATGGCATATTTATAATTTTGTCAAAAAAACCACTCATGCAAATTTTCAGACCATTATCCAACAATATTAAACAAACCTCTTAATTTGATGTTGCAATTCCGATTCAAAAGGCCCAAACTAGATCATTTCAGTCAAACGAAAAGAATTTACATAACATGGAATCAACGAATTAGTAAGAGTACACAAAAATCTATTTAATACGTTTTAGATACTAATTCAGAAACTGATATCATGATAAATTTTAATAAAATTAATAATTAATAATATTACCACATTTCTTTGCGTATCCATTTCAAGCTATAAAAGACGATAATAATAATAGTAATAATAAATTTATTCACAATTAAATGAAACTACGTGATGTAGTATTATTTCTACTTTCTTTATGTTCTTTACCACGACCTAGGTTTCGTTGTATTACATCTTCAGGTGGGCTATTAGCATAGATATCTATGCTAATAGTCCACCTGAAGATGTAATACAACGAAACCTAGGTCGTGGTAAAGAAAGTAGAAATAATACTACATCACGTAGTTGCATTTAATTGTGAATAATGAATTTCTACAAAATTAACGCCAAATATATTCAATATATTTATTTATTTTCCTCATACACATAATTTTTTTGTTAGTTAATTGATATTAGTAAAACTTAAATTTATTTTTGTTATTTGTTAGTCACAGAAATCACTTTCGTTCGAAAACTGTTCCACCACATCGCATGAAATTTGGTATGGAAGTAGAGTAAACATGTAGCAAGCATGCAATGAGTGATCTTTGTCTATATTCTTAGCTTCTGCTATTGTTTGAAACCTTGTGTTGATTTTTTCTGTTTTCAAAAGAAAAACGTACATTTAAAAGTTTTAAAATAAAACTTCTAAATTATTGATTTCCGCAAAACTGATGTTTTTTTTAAACGACTTATCCTGATGTTTTCTATAAAAAAAATGTTTAGACCAATTTGTATGTATATTTTTTCAGAGTGATAAAAAATGCATGAATATAATTAAGGAAAGATTTGCAGCTTGTCAGGTTTAGACATTTTTTTATGATTCAGTAAAATGTGATTAGGTTTAGTTACTCGCTATTGAATTTTCTGACGTGGAGTTCATTTAAGATATTCTAGATTCGTTTCCCGTTATTACGATTTATTTGAAAATAACCTAAAAGGAAATTTCCATTTACAAAAATAAATTGTATATTTTTATATCGTTATTTTATCAGCTTAATTTAATTATATTACGATAAAACGCCACTCAATATTAGTTTAATGTGCTTCGTATAAGATTCTAAATATCTTTGTATTCTGCATCGCGGTGTGTACAGGCGAACTCAGTTCACCGCATAATTATATTCCGTTAGGCTAATTGTGGTCGAATTAAACTCGCTTTGGGAATAAGCCGGGTCGAAGAGGTGTCAGGTCACTCAATGGAGGGAATGGCACTCGAGCTAATTGCTGACCCGGATAGAGATTTAAAGTGTCGTGCGTTATGTATGATGAAAGGCATTTAATTAGCAATACACACCTTTTATTCGTGTTTATATGACGTAATATTTCGAATAATGTTTAGCATATGATACAACTGATGTCTTTTTCACCTACATATACTCAATACAAAAACATATATTATATAACAAGTTACATAATATAATATTGAGGAAACTTTTCGCCTGACTTAGCTTGGACGGTGACTTTTTTGTTTGAGGTCTGCGTATTTATTTAAATTTATTTTAATCCATGATGCTTATTATTTTTTGCTAGTTGCATCTACTTTTCGATACCTACATTATTACAGCATTCAAAATTTACCACGTTATTCATCTGAAATTTCTTGTTCGTTAGTGGTCTCTTCCATTAAGTATATATATGACATATTATCTTTGTGTGACATATTAACGACACACGCGTTTACATAAATAAGGTGCTAAATCTGTATGTTGGTGTTTTTGCTCGGTCGAAACTTATACATTACTGAAACAATTTGTATTATATGAATTTTCTCTTTTAAGAAGAAATCTATTCACCTGTCTCACTGTTTGTTTGTTCAAACAAGTTTTAATCTAAATTTCCAAAAAACCTAATATGTAACCATAAATTTGACCAAACACATACACGAGATGAGTGAATGCAATTCAATTTCGTAACGTCGGTTTCGTCACGCCGCTATTTATCGTGTACCGCTGCGCGGTTCCGCTAATTGTGCAAATTAGTTTATGGCCTCCGAATAATTTGTTATACTCGTTTGTCATTTTATCCTTCATTATGAATTGAGTTATGAAATACGTTTTAAGAACTTGAATTTTAATTAAATTTCGTAAATTATTAAATTGTCCAAAAGAGTTGGCGACAATAAAATTTGTGCTTATCGGAATGTATTGAATACAATGGATTATTTTTTTTAAATTTTATGACATTAAATTAAAAACGTGAAAACTAAAGTTTCAACGAATATTCGGCAACTATTCCGTATTCAGCATATTCGGCCATGTTTGTAGCATTCGGCAGAATAATAAATAAGGGTAATTTATTTTGAAATTGTATGCTTTAACCAAAATTTAACTAAACAGGTGCTTTGATCATTTATTTCAATATTATTTATTTTTGTTATTATCACTTGCAAATATTTATTTAATGTATTATTAAGTAATATTTATGTATTACAACCTATTGCAAGTTTCTGAGAAATATTATGTTTATAAACTAGAATCTGAGAAATATTATATCTTTCGCATTACTAGAAAGAAGTATGTTAATTTTCGCATTGTAAGACGCTAGTTCTGGAAGATTTTTCCTTTTTTTTAATAAAAACTGCTTCCTGGTGCGGATAAATGTTTTTCTGCAAACTTTACTCGACATTACGGAAACTGCACTCTATTTTCTGCCCACCAAGTAGATGGACTATTATTTCTTTTTTTCTTTACGTATTATCTGTGTGTGAAGTAAAAATAAATCAGTTTGTTTGTATTGACTTTCTCCGCATTTAATCTGTTTACGTCGTAATTTGTACTTATTTCAATTAATAGCTCTCTACAGCCATAACAGAAAACTGTAACGGTTCTCTGGACTATCGGTCATTTTCCATTTGATACAAATAAACAAGAAACGACCTTGCACTTCTGACACAAGCAGTGACGAAATGTATGTTGATAACGCATATCATTATCTTCATAAAACCTTCCAGTAAAACGGATTGGAGTTTTTTTGACAAAATGTCTTTACTGATGAAGTTTAAAAATGATTTTGCTTTAACCCTTATTGCGTGGTTATTATCATAGGCATTAACTAGTGCCTTAGACGGGCCGCATTGGCTTTGTCACAGTTATACCTTCTAGTATGGAATACTTTCAGATATATGTACATATATGTAGGCGCCAAATCGGCTGCATAGTTTTGGCGAATATTTTGCTTTTCAGTCAAAGTTCCAGTCGAATATTCGTTATTCGGTTTAACGCTGAATACATTATTCATTGTAACTCTAGTGAAAACGAATAGACATATTTGTAAAGAAAAATTTCATTAATCATTACTTTGGGTCCTTAAGTGACATGCAGAAATAATTTGAAGCTACGCCAATATAAAAAGGTTAAACGTATATATGTGAATAACTTTTTGTGAGTGTCCAGACACAATTAAGACCAATAGGCAGTATCTATGCGCTGTATTGATGGTCATAGCGGAAAAAAATTCTAACCGGATGCTATACGTGTTTGAAATTATGATGAAATCTGCTCATAAATATTGAAAAAAAACCTTTTTGGAATGTTATAGCATTGCGATTATCCTTAAATAAAAAATCTGTGAAGTATGAATAAAATTTCACCATCATCGATAAGTGTTCCATGTCAAAAATTGAATCAAGCTGGACGATATACTCGTATGTGGCGCTGATAATTTTCAGTAAATATGGACCAATCATATAGCTCCTGGATTGTTCATGTAATTTCTTTGATGGAATGATGTAAAGATGGGACAGATGGGATCAAAGAGAGAAGAAATGGGTTATTGCTTTTGTAGAAGATAATTTTCATATATGCTATATATTATTGGAATTCCGATTTAACCTATATTCCAGATTTTACTGGAAACGAAAAAAATCGGTGACTCATATGATCTTATTAAAGTTAGATATGAAATTGGTATTCTAGGTTTTGTAATTTAAATTTCAGATTTCTGCATTACTTTGTCTGTGAGAAAATAGGTTGTGATGGACAGTTAATCACTGAGTTGATTCCATAAACATTTTGGTATTCCGGTTTTTATACTGAACTCTAAAAAATATATGTAATGATCTATCGACGCACATCCAAATGATACAAACGCTGCATTCCCTCAAAGAAATCCATTGAGAAAAAATTTCAACTAAATCTTGCTGACATATAAGGAATTTCTTTACATTTTATTACTTAGTGTATTCAAGAATCAAAAATCATTAAAAGGTGCATTGCTATTTAAAATTAATTATAATTATAACAACTTTTTGTAATATTACCGCTTCCGATCAAACAATTTAATTTTTTTTATAATAAATCCATAAATATTCTTCATATGTGCTTAATAAAAACTTTCCTTGCATTAAAATGTTGTCCACAAATTTGGTAATATTTGAGTTATATCAAATGTCCTGTTTTAAACACGATAGTAAAGAAAGTTACGACTCCAAAGAGCAGTTTGTTTCGAAACCATAGATTTCGTTTAACTTTATTTATTTTCTATGTTTTATAATTTTGCTAGTAAAGTTATAGGAACAAAAAATATTACGATAACAAAAAAAGCAATACTAGTTTTAAAAATGATTTGTTTTATATTTTATACAATCTAAAATTCTGAAATAATTTAATTGGATCTTATTGGTCAATCTAAACGTATTTTTTTTCAATTTTGTTTCAGTGGCTCTTAGTTTAGAGATTTTGTACATTATGAATGTGTCTAAGGATAATCTATAGAAAACAGCTAATGTCGACTATGTAATAACCAAAATCTGTAATTCAACATAACTTCGTGCAACATGTTAACAGCGAGGTAACATGATGCCGAAGTAACGATACTATATTTTCATAATATTTCTTCGTGTACGACACTTCCGTTCAGATAGCGATCGGAATGCACATTTGCCAAACTGGTAGACGTACTTGGAAAGGTAAGAGACAAACTAGTCTAGATCGAACTAAATAAATGGTCATGTACTGTGCCGATAGTCTCATATTAAAAAGTAGTTTAATGATATATTTTGAAATTTTATTCTTCGTATGTCTTTGACGCAAACGAGAAAAAAATGAAAAAAATATATATGAATTTTAGACTACAGAAAAAATATAACATAGACTAACGATATTTCAGTATTTCTGGGATTAATATTAATGGCAGCATAATAAAAAAAATTGGCAATAACTAATTCTATTGTATTGTAGCACATATCTTATGCCTGTTGGTGTTTGGACCGGTTTTGTGAAGTCTCCTTTCTTGTCAAATTTTCTTTTCTTCTTGAACGCTGTTTAAAATAAGAAAATACAATGTCTTGAATTTTTTATGGAAATTAATCTACCAGGATTCCTCTAATCTACCTAGAATCAATTCACAGATTATTCAAATCCATAGTATTCATCCAAATTAGAGTCGAATATGTTTGACATCACTTTGAAGCTTAATATTACGCAAACAAGGTTTAAGAATTGACAATGGAAAACGGAACAATCAACCTAAAAACTTCGAAATTAAACATAAAGGTGGTGGAAGCTGTGGCCTACATGCTTATGTGTAAACGTTTTTTTAACAAGCCAAGAATGTATCTCTTAGTGTACCTTCCAAAAGTTTGTCTATATTTATTTATAAAATTCTTTTCAAGCAATTTCCGTAATTCTTCTCAAATAAAGAAAAACCTTTTTAGACTATTGGTTGTTATGGGAAGTCGTCTTTATCGCCTGATAAATAATTTCGCAATTGAATTTTCAGCTCAAGCAAAGAATATAAAAAGGAATATAAGTGATGATTGGTAGTAGTAATAGGTGTTCATTTTTTAAACTAGTCTATGATAATGTTTTCGTAATTCCTATTTCCCTCCACACAATAAAAAGAAAATACAAACATGTCGAAATTCCTCAAGGGCAATAACCGAAAAGGAACTTTTTTTGATGAATTTATCGCCTTTTTGTTTATGTTTCATTTATTTGAACGATCTAGGGTCGTCGTCAGGCAGAGGGTGACGACTTGTAGCAAATTTTGTTCATTTATATCTCACGTATTAAAATATGAAATATTTTATGTTATAAAATGGTTATAAAAAATATTTGTATTACAATTTATACTGATTATAATCAGTAAATTACAAAGAATAGAATCAAATAGGATCCAAATCAAACCTTGGTCGTCCACCAACTCTATAGAATAGTTTGATATGTTTAGTTCGTATCGTTAATTTAAAAACAAATTACTACAACACAACCGATCAGTCCAATAAATAAACAACAATATGTATATATATATATATATATATATATATATATATATATATATATATATATATATATATATATATATATATATATAATCTTATGGTCAATTCATACGTACTGTTAATAGTGAAATTAAGTTTATTGAAATACATTTTTTGATAGTCCATTTTATATAATCATAAAACGTTTTTCAATATGTATTTAGATATTGGAATGGAAAATAAATTTTCATAGATTTATGAATGAATAAACAACTGAGACACGGTTAAACTATGATTTACCTTCTTCGTTATCTGATCGTGAAAATTAATTTTTCTTGAGGCGATATTGGAAAGTAGATTTGTACGTCAGAGCTTTTTATAATATCGGCAATATTTGTGGCAACAAAAGTAATCGATTTTCTGCTCCCATAATACGTATAACTATGAGATCTTTCTAAGGATTCTGTGCTATGAACTGTTTTGATTCTGATTTGTTTAGAATAATCCAGAAGATATTTTCTCATAGAACTCACGTGCCAAATTAATATTAACAGCTTTGTTGTTGCTCGTAAGCCAAACAAATTATTCGTATTTTTAATAATTACTGTGACAAATTCTATTTTTTATTCACTTATTAATTTGATGTAGACGGGTTAATGCATTTTGTTACTAGTCTGTTTATTTATGTATTGTAAATTGTAGAAAATATTTACTTATGATTATTATAATATAATTTGAGCACACACTAGCATATTGCTCTTTTGAATCCAGTAACTAAAGTTTCAGTTTCACAGGTCTTAAAAAACCTTTTCTACTAATTTTCAGCAGGATGATTGGTTACACCAATAACTCATTTGATGTAATATTTTCTTGATTTGGAAAATTTCGAATTGCCTTCAATCAATACTGGATAATAATATAAAGAAATAACTGATATAATAAAAACATTAATTTGTCTTTTCACTTTTTTAAAATTTAATAATCACTTCTTATTTAATTGATTAAATTAATGGAAATCTCAAAGTTACACGTGATATTTTTGCATATTTAGGTTCTCTGCCTCCGAACAGAGGTTTAATAAATTTGAAATATATAATGAATTTTAAAAACATATCTGTATAAAAATAAAACGCAATTACGTAGTAAAAGAAATATTTGCACAATAAAATAAAAAAATGTATAGACGATATTATAACAGTTTTATATTTCATGTGACGGAAGTCTCGATGACGTTTGCTACGTGACACTGCAAACGGTATTGCAGGTATTTCCGTAACATTGTTGTGTTTAAAAGTGGGGACGATATTTTAAGTATTGGTGATTATTTTTTATTAAAATATTATTTAATTTTGGTCAAATTTTCATATTATGCTGCATACGTTTAATATACTCGCTTTATGATTTGCACTGGCACAGTATTGACAACCACAAGTAGTGAATCAGTTGTAACGTAAAGGGAATAAATTAATTTTTCCTCTGTTTTTTTAATGGTTGCGTAATATGGGTCACAGAGTTCGGGTTACGTACGATTGGTATATCCCACGTATTTGTAATCGTATATGTATCCGTTTGCGTAGTCCTCGCCCGACTCGCAGTAACACACCTTCCGTTCCGTATTGCTCACTGTACTGCGCTTGTCACTCCTATCAAACATGTCATCCTTTGCTTATTATTTTAATGTTTATTTATAATTATTTTACTACATTCTATTACTATAATAGGATATTTTATTGCCTTTAGTATTATTGCTATTATAGGATCAGCATTAAAAACCAGTCATCACTGTTGATAATTTAAGATGTTACGATCTATTGGCAGATAGATATTGAAAGATTCCGTCCCACATAATAAAAAAAAACTAAACCCTTACAGGATCACTCTTGCGTCCATGTGTCTGTCTATCACATACATTTTTAAAAATGTTTTAAATGTTCAACTTTGACGCAGTAATGAAGCCTATTGATTTACATATTTTGCAATAGTAAGATCCTGAAAAAATATCTGAAAAACTTTCGGAGGTTGTAAAAAGGTTTCTGCTTTCGGTTTTGCGAGATGTTAATAGGTGAATTATTAGGGTTTCAAAACTATATTAAAACTTTACTATTGAAAACTATTGCGATGATTCGCCTGGTGAAAATTAATATTAATATTTTCAAATAGTTTGATAAAAATAATATTTACCCTTATAAATTTAAATTTTTATACATATACAGGCTGTTCAGATTTCAAAGTTTGAACAAACATAGTTTCTGAACGCAACACATAAGAGGGGCGCGGGGGGCGTCGTTAGAAGCGCAAGCGGTGCAGATGTTTTAGTAGCCTTGGAACAGTGGAGTGGAGAGCACCGCGCTTTTGCCGTCGGGGCGTACATTTCGAGTGGATTTTCGCTGTCTGTAGCACGCCGTCGATTTAATAATCGTTACAGTATTCGTCGATTACGTGATGGAACATCGATCAACCTCATTCAGTCATGGGTAGCAAGGTTTAGAGCTACAGGATCAACATTAAATAGGCCCAGGCCAGGACCTACACCATTGGTAGCCACGGATGAAAATGTCGAGCGTGTTATGGTTTCTGTCGTTGAAAATTCCCGTTTATCACTACGTACACGTTCATCGATATTGGGAATTCCGAAATCAACTTTACAGGTAATAATGCAAAAAAAGCTCAAGTTCCATCCATATAAAATTCAAATTGTTCAAGATTTACACGGTTCTGACTTTGAATTAAGAAAAACTTATGCGGAGGTGATGTTGTTCAGATTTCGTACTGCTACCCGGATGGGCAACATATTCTTTAGTGACGAAGCTCACTTTCACATTGGAGGATATGTGAATAAGTAGAACTTTCGTTACTGGGATGTCCACAACCCAAGACAAATGCATCAAGAGCCTTTACATAAGCCTAAAGTAACAGTCTGGTGTGCCATGTCTGCATCTGCAATAATAGGGCCTTATTTCTTTGAAAATCAACGTGGCCAAACTGTAACTACAGAATAGTCCATCCTTCAACCAAAACACATGGTTCCAGCAGGACGGGGCCACAGCTCACACTGCTAATATGTCCATGAATGCAGTGCGGCAGTTATTTCCAGAAAAAAAAAACATATCCCGAAACGGTACCGTACCGTGGCCACCTAGGTCACCTGATTTAAGCCCATGTGACTTTTTCTTATGGGGATACTTAAAATCCGGTGTTTACAAAACAAATCCGAGCACTGTGACACAACTTAAAGAAAACATTCGAGCCGAAGTCAGAAGGATACCCCAGTCGCTCTGCAAACGCGTTTTTGAAAACATGCGTGCTAGACTCGAAGAGTGTGTCAGACTCGATGGCCGCAATTTGGAAAACGTGGTTTTTAAAAAATGATATCCGGATTTGTTATTATAAAATTAAAATAAACCTACTTTGTATTAGAGGTGTAGTTTTATTTTTACAATTTTTCAAACATTGAAATCTGCCACTGGACAGCCTGTATTTAAATGTATACGAAACCCTTGTAGTGCGGGTAACAGGTGTTTTAAAAACTTTAATCGAACAAACATAATTCTTTCCATTTCTATAGCGAATCATTTAGACCTATGTTAATGTTGATGTCATTTTTACCTTTTCACTCTACAATCTGAGCTTTTCCGGGCAACAGAATAGGCGACAATGTTTTCTGTGGAAACTGTTTTCTTATCATAGAAGATATTGTCGTCCGTTGTCTTGAGCTCGTATCACGTAGTAAATCTTGAGCACGTATCTCTTCACATATGTTCCTTTTCAATTATCTTGAACGAATGTAAATTTTCCGGAAAGGCACGTAATTTGTAATAAACAATCTGTATATAAATAAATAACGGTGTTCTCAGAATGCATCTTTAGTGCACAGACAAGTTATATTCCTGCCTTTATAAATGTATGTACTCGTGATGTTTACTAATGTTATTTTAATGTAGAGATCGTATCTCTACTTATATAATTCAAGAATTTATAGCGAGTGGATTACAGAATCTCGACTTCTATCAATGCTGTCTTAATGTTGAGTACGTTTTCTTGCGTGTATTGTCTTATTAATTTGTTCTGCATTAAACTATAAGGAAAACGTAACAATAACTAGTAAATAATCTTTGATTGCCGTAATATATCATACTGCTTAATAATAACATGACTCAGATGAAGATGACCGGAAAAGAATAATAAGTTAAATAACAGAATTTAGTTCTTAATTAGTTATTACCTACATGTGACATAACGGCATAACTAAATGTATTCGAGTTTATTCTATGCTGAGCTGTTATTTACTGTTGTTTATTTTAAAAGAAGTGTTTTCATTTAGCAATAGGTGCATTGTATTTGTCTACTCATATACAGTTTGTATATAACGAGGTGTGGAGTAACCGTAATTGGCCAGTGAGTACACGCAACTCGTCAAGGCACATTCAGCTGGTCGGGGCGTCCCGTCTCGTTCGTTGATTCACTTGCTGCGGGTTTAGCGCGGTCAGCGGAAGTGCCCGAGTGTTCGCGGGTATTTACATGCGTCATTTGATTAAGTATATATCTTATTAGGGTACTTCCCGATGGCTCTCATTTAACTGGATCAGAGTTGTTAATAACTCCCCGTGTAAATTTGTCGATTTGTTTGCACTGAAGTGGACACATTTATTCGTCTGTTGATTGTAGTTTATGTTTATTTTATACAATATACAATTATATAATCTCAAAAGAAAATCACAAAAACTAAAAGAATGAACAAATGAATGAATACATGTCCTTATATGTTTTCTAGGAGGAATGTGCTCAAGTAATAAAAAAGAGAGGACCTTGATTTTGATACTTAAACATTTCGGTATCAAAATCAAGTTACAGTCCACCATGTTGATCCGTCGATCAATAATGTAAGTATATTGAATATTGAATATATTTCGCGTTAATTTTGTAGAAATTCATTATTCACAATTAAATGAAACTACGTGATGTAATATTATTTCTACTTTCTTTAAGTTCTGTACCACGACCTAGGTTTCGTTCTATTGCAACATCTTCAGGTGGGCTATTAGCAGAGATCTTTGCTAATAGCCCACCTGAAGATGTAATACAACGAAACCTAGGTCGTAGTAAAGAACTTAGAGAAAGTAGAAATATACTACATCACGTAGTTTCATTTAATTGTGAATGTAAGTATACGTATGGATAAATTAAATCGCAATACAGATCACAACTAATTGCTTCTTTACCTGATGCTTTTTGTACTATTCATCTATTATCAAGATACGACAATATGGTCAATCTTGTGGTAAAATTGTTTGCGTTTAATAGAATATTTGAATAATTTTTTTATTTCGTAAATCATAACTTCAGGGTACAAGCTGACAGAGAAAGAACATTTTTGACATATATTAAAAATTTATCAAGTTGTAAAAGATTACTTAGCTTAACATTTAGTCACCGGCGGCAATACTGGATAGCGATGCCGATTTTAAAAACTCTCATTTTTTTATAGATAAAATATTATAGTTTACAAAAGAAATTCTTTCCTGGAAAGGTCCCTTTGTTCCTACTATTAAAACTAATACTACGTGTTTAAATATAATTTTTGTTGATAACAAATATTTATGATGTATCCGCCTCATACAATTATTATGATCAAAACGTACAGAATATTTTCGGGAGGTCTTTGATATTTTAATAATTGACAACGTTACATAAACGAAGAAAAATAAATTGAAAATATGAATACTCCTTTTTTGTATCTCAATGGTGCGGCTAATTTCAGGTAAAGTCTTTCATAATAAAAAAACAGAGAGCATTTGGAGAGAACCAGCAGATAAAATTTTGCACACGTCACAGTTCATCACACAGGGTAAACATTAGGAAAATGAACTTTTTAACATCGAGCTGAAGAGTCAAGAGTTGGGTGCAACGACTAGTGGAATAATTTCTGCCGACTGATAGCAAAACCCTTTATGGAATTTTAAAGCATTTTAACGTGTGCTACGTTAAAATGTAATTTAGTTTGCATTGTGCTTTCTATAAATTAAGATTGGTTTGCGTAACAGTTTTTACCGAATAATAGTTCCAAAGATACACCTTCGGCAATAACGCTGTATTTGCAAAAAAAAAAAAACAAATGAAACTCCTACAAACTCCCAAAATCTTCAAATTTAATTTACTCAAGATGACGGTCTTATAAATAGAGCGTTTTGTCATCCAATGGCAGACTTATCGCTTGGCCTCACTGTCTCTCTGATGAAATTCGTGGTAAATACCTTTGTAGTTTTCTAATTAGGCGAAGAAATACCAGTTTTCGTGATGGTAGTGTTAGAAATGTTATTTTCATTATTTTTTTTCATAGTTTTGAGCTGTATACTGCATTCAAATTGTAGCTGTAATGAGTGCATTTAATGTTTACGGAATTGTTACGCATTCTTAAACAAAAGTCGCTGGAGGTAAAAATACGAATATTTTGTCGGTTTCTTTTGAATTATCATAATTTTATAGACATTTTCTGAAAACTAACTCAGTTAGCAAGAAGAAATTTTGATTTGTTTAGTCTTAGTGAAATTGCAATTAGGTTTGATAATATTAAAGTAACTTTAAAATGAAAATATATAGTAAATCTCATTTTCTACTTGGCAAAACATGCCAGTCTTGAGCAGATCTTGCATGTGAAACATCTGAAAATTGCTACTTTTTGATATATAAAGGAAAGTTACATTTAAAGACAAGGCGTAGATTGACCCGATCTCGATTCTTTCGGCTTTTAATAATACTCGTTGCTGAGAAATGTAGACCACATTTTCAATTTGTTGAATAGATATTCTACATAATAAATATTGTAAATAATAGATATTCTACATAATTTCCTATTTTAGGAATAGATAAAAGAAATAGTTTGGAAAATATGTGTTTTTGATTTGAAGGGGAAGAATATGTTGAGAAGTTTATAGAAATTTGATTTGAAGGGGAAGAATATGTTGAGAAGTTTATAGAAATTTTTGCCATTTACTATGAAATGTATACTATATAAATGCACCACGGTGAAACAATTATCAGCCAGTATTAAAGTGCTGTGAATGAGTAACTGTGGCAAACTAGCCGTACTTGCTTCCAATTGAAGTGTTTGATAAGTTGATTCGGGTCAATTCCGGAGACGTCACACTTTTAGGTTATGTGCCAGTGAGAACTTTCCGTTTATTGGTGTTAAAATGACTGCAATTTTAATGAAGATTAAAAGTAAAATGACACTTCTTCGAGCTTCGGTGGGTCACAATCACCGTATTAGATTTTAGAAAGCTTCTCTGGGATTGAGTTGTGCATCTACCAATATGGCTCAAGGTCTAATATTATGACTTTGGTGCAGATTTATCGTGGGTATTTGGATATTAATTGAATATGGTTAACTTGCGAAAATAGATAGATACACTTAGAAAATGGTTTTGATTCAAAGAAGAAATGCTGTAAGCTATAAAGGTTGAAATGCATTGTTCTATCTTAAATTTACTTCAGTCTCCTATTATTGAGGAAATATATCTGTTAAAATAATATTTCTTCGAAAATTATATTTATAGATATATCTAAATGATCCAAAATAAAAACTATTTTTATATAGCATCAACACTCACATCATAGAAGAGATGAAATTTATTATGTTCTCAAACCTGATTATGTAATTTCGTTTATAATGTTATAACCTAAAATTGTATCTTAATTCTCCAAGCAGTTTATATGTTGATGCTTTAATAATACTATACGCGCAATTATATTACGATATATTATAGAGGCGCAAACGAGTCTACGAAAAGAAGCAATGTATATGTGTCTCTTCTTCCGAACGAAGACATCACAGTTTTACAAATGTGATGTCTCTGCATCTGCAGCGTTTCTTTATAGTTTATTTAAACAATTTGCGTCTAGTTTAATATTAGCTTACGGTTTAATGTTATTAGTCAAAAGATTGTTTTCCAACTTACTGCCTAATATTCGTTAGGTCTGCGTAAAAGGTTTACTTACAAAAGTGGAAAAACATGATTTTTCCATTTAAGATTTACGAATAAAATCTTTGTTATTTACATGCTTTCCGTCTTTATACTGAGCACCTATAATAATATATCCATCATTTCTAATAATTACAATACGCGTTATGTTCAATGAGTATTCTTGACTTTTAAATACTTTTTCGGCATTAATTTTGTATCTCATTTTAATAGATGTAAATAATAAGTACATTTTTACTTGACATTTCAAATTAGGTGTAACCATTTTTTTAAATCTGTTTTGTGACTAATTTTAAAATTATTGCAATATTTTATTATTATTTTTTGTTAGTGCTTTTGTAAATATTATTTAAAGGTTATTAGCGATATGAAATAAAATTATGTCTAACTGAATACTTTTGATAGCTTTTGTCCTCTCATAACGAATTAATTATTCCAATTAATTACACTTATTAACACAAATTAATTGCTACAAAAATACTACTAATAGATTTAAATTAATTTTTCTTTAGTACTTCAAAAGATATTTCACTTTTATAAAACATGATGTGTCATGTTATGTCATGTTATTTTAAATGCGTGATAGAAATATGTTCACTTGCTTTTTTATTATTGGTTTACGCAATATTATATTGATAATACAATATTATACTTAATTAATTTTATAAATCTACTCACAGAATATATTAATATCCTTATCACTAGCTTAAAGCCGAGAGTAACGCATATAAATATTGTTATGCCGTATTTGTTGAGAAATTAATGTAGAGTCTATTAATATTGTACTATATTATAAAATGCGTGTTATTTTATCAATGACTTTTATTTGATTTCAATCAAGTTACGGTTTTAAAAAATCAAATAACCGGTCGAAATAATTTTGATGAATGTGATTGCGGAAGAAAATAACAAAAAACTGTGTACACGTAAGCACTTTTATAGCTATATGTAAAACGTATGCTTCTTTTGTAGAAGTTATACATCTTCGTAACTTAGTGTAACATATAAAATAATAATTACTAAAAATAAAATAAATAATTGTTTTCGAAATCGCCATGTAATTTCTTTTAAAATCATATCTCAAATAATGGGTTTTGGCTCAATTGTTTTTCGTTTTCATTTAATACGTATTTTAGAGTTTATGATTTGTACTTAATGGAGATAGATCGAAAAACACCTAATTAATTGCCGTCTCTATATGAATTCAGAAATAAAAAACGAAAATACATACCGAAACATAAAGTATCAAAATCATAATTCGACCTTTTAGCTTATCTGTAGCTGGGCAGAATATCGTACAAACGAACAAAGTGGTGAGTAAAAGTATGTTATTACGTCACGAGTAAATTAAAATTATATTCCGATTATTTTTGTTAATACTTATTTGATTTTGTCTTATTTCACGATGCAGCAGGAAATAGATCTTTCCAGGCCTTTTTATAACTTCTAATAAAATTGTATTTCGATGTTTTATTTTATTAATATAGGGAATAAGTGCCGAGTTCACAAAATCGAAAATAATGTC
This sequence comes from Druceiella hillmani, assembly GCA_039881145.1. NCBI lineage: Eukaryota > Metazoa > Arthropoda > Insecta > Lepidoptera > Hepialidae > Druceiella > Druceiella hillmani. The sequence continues at coordinate 55,836,499 of JAYKKI010000002.1, forward strand.
TCATGGGTAGTATCTTTAATATAGATTTTATACTACGGTCTGGAAGTAATAAACGAGCTTTTGTAGTAAATTCTTTTCATAATTTTCAAACATTCATGACAATTCTCCCTTAGTATCTTGAAACATGTACATATATCTAAGAAATGTCTATATTAATATGCATATAAGTGTGCTTATTTATTGTTTGCTTATATTTATATGTATTTTGAAAAAGTAATTTATAAAATAATAATGATAATATAATTCGAAAAAATTACTCGTCTTTCGGCATCGATAAAACGCGAGACGCATGTCGAATTTATCAGTTGCCTCAATTGTACTACGCTGTCGTTTTCACTGATAAGAACATGTATATGAACATATAATTATTTTATGACATACATGTATGTCGATGTTACGTAAAAGGTTAAACGTATTGATAAATTTCATTCACTTGCTTTGACATCTCTTTGATCGCAATTTTATTATTTTGCTACTCATTATTATTAATCGTGGTTATCGAACTTATGATGAATGTGTTTAATTTATTCCATTTCTAAACAAGCATCGTGTAGAGAAAGAAAGTGGTTACGTACAGTATTTAAATAAATTAATTGTTGCAATAACACATTATTATGCAAAAACAGCTTACGAGGGAGCGCTTCATTCGTAAAAAATGTACGCCTCATGCGTTAGCACGTAGTATGCTTTCCATCTAATACCTACAACTCTTGCTCATTTTTTTACCATCTACATCTGCCACTGCACGAGATAAGCGGAGACAGTGGCGTGCGACATTGAGCGATATGGTTAAGTATGTTCTAAATTTTGTTTAATGGCATACAATTCTTCGTGTAAATGCGAGCAAATATTTACATGTTATCCGTAAGATTTTTACCTTTACTCTATTTTCAAACCTCACTTTGCCCTAGTCTCAATTTAATATATTCCCTTGCCTGCCGCAACTTGCGTATATATATTTTTTCACAATGTCACTTGCAGTGTACTTTTTCGAAGTGATCGCGTTACTTAAAAAGCTCGTTCTTATTTTTATAAATACTCTGTTTTTCTACCTATTACAGATTCCTATGTACTCAATTCCAACAACTTTGTTCAGTTCTATTAGTCATGTCTTTTTTATACAAAATTTCGACTTGCTTTAAGTACAATATGTGATATACTTCGACGTCACAACCTCGTCTTCTTTTCAATTATTTCATAGATTTTTATTTTCTTCAAACTTTAAACCGAATTTCGGTAGATTTATAAAAAAGTCATTAGATATATTTTGTGTGTGTACTTTGATACAATTTTCGTCATAATAATGGGTTTTCTTATTTGTCCTCAGTTCCGGTACGTTGTTCTATTTAGAACAGTTATTGTAATAAAGGTGATGAAGTAGTAACATAATAACTTTATAGAAAACTTCAACAATGTCGTCTCTGTTATTTCAATATGTATTAAACATTGTCGTCACCGTGGTGTGTTGGGTTAATCACAAGGCATACCGCCTTTGACACTGCGGTGTACCACGGGGACCCGGGTTCGATTCCTGGCCGTTCGCCGAATGGGTGTTACGGTTGGCTGTAAGAGATCGCTCCCGCCGTATGTATCAATTAGATACATTAAAGTAGAAAAAAACATTGTGAAAGCTATCTATTTTAGGAATAGTATCTTATCCAGCTCTCAAAATTATCCATTTTCAGAAAAATAGACGTTTTATACAAAACATGTAGTCAACATGTAGTATATATAATGAGAAATATACATAAACATATAAGTGAACTTATAATAACAAACAAATTTTGTCGCCCTCTAAGTCTCGAGTAAATAAATCTCTAACATTGTGTTGTTCAATGTTTAATAAGTTCATTATTTTTTTATAATAAACTTTCTGTTATCTTTCATCAGGCTGCAAAGTTGACTCCTATGACGTTGCGAATTGCAAAAATGAATGGTTGCAAGTCGAATCAAGGTTACTGCAATCGAAATAAAATTTGGACAAGTGTTGTCTTTGCGTTTTTAGATTCGTATTAAATTCTACTTTATAACTTCTTACTCTAATAATAAACAATCAGTTAAAATATGTAGTTCACATTAGAATGGATTCATTTGATGTCTGGATTTCTTTTTAGGTTGAATTTCTTTCATATCAGCTTATTTTATGGTTAGTCAAAGTATTAGGGATAGATCTGGAAACTATTTTGTTTGTAGATGATTTGCATTGGGTTAAACTTATATCCGCTTAAACTTTGCCATATTTTATTCTTTAAATGTAATTTGGAATCAAAGGCATGTCAAAGTTTTAGGGTTTTTAATAGGAAAACATCTCAAATATTTCGTAGTTATCCTCGAGTTGGTTGACGAATAAAATAGACGAATACACTTAACACATCTTCAGTAATCGACTACTTATTGTGAACTATTTTGACATTAAAAACTTTTATTGCTTAATTTTTTATTATTAATATATTACTTTCTATCTTAACCTCACTGATGAGTCATTATATGTATTAGAACGGAATTAAAAGCTTATCTATTATATATCTATTACATTTTAATAGATATATAATAGATAAGATTTTAATTCCGTTATTAATAATATTATATATCTATTAAAATTTTTACAGGTACTCTTATACTGTACACACCAGCGGAAAATGGATTGAAGTGATAATTAAAGTGGAACGGCAATATGTCGTCGACGGATATGGGAGAGAGTCGAATACGACTATGTGTATCGCATGTCACTTCCGCACTTTTTTCCCGCACGCCGATCCAAATTTCCGTCGACGATATGTGCATTGTCGACGTCGACGATATGTGCATTGTCGAAAAGTATCCAAACCATTTTATTTATTTTTATTCCTTTCATTAATATCTTATCTCGTTCCTAGCTTCTAATCATTCTAATTATTAACTTATTTAGCATATAATTTGTAAGTTTAGGCGTTTATTGTTTCTGTTGTTTTTCAATAAAATCAAAATAAATCAGATGCCGTTTATTTTTATAATCACTATCGATCGCGGATCTCCATAAGACAAACTATTTTAAGAGCTCGTAAGAAATACACAAAATAGTAAAACTTCCGATGTACGTAATCTTCATGCATACGCACGACTAAATACCGGCGCACGTAACAATACGCAAGAGTAAATGGGTTTAAGCGTTATGTTCAGCGCGTAACGATTACGTTGGCGCGCCTCTCGCGCTGCGCCCGCGTCGGTTCCACTTTCACCGCGTCTCATATGCGACGCGGCCTCCTTCCGACGAACTCTTACTTTTTTACTTGACGATTCTATGTCGAAGAAGGTTTGGGTAGTAGGATAAAGCTGCACTGACATTTAGAGAAGTATGTTTGTAGGTATGTAAATTAATTTCATAAATTACTGCTGATAATCAAGTTTTTTTTATATTGTACGAAAAACTGCTATGTTCAAATTTTATGGTATTTTAATTTTAGAATTTAATATATTTTAAGTTGAATTTCAAAAATTTTTTAGCCCAAAAATTTATTATTCCGCAAAGAGAAGTTATCTTGGGATTATTGACATTTATATTTTTGGTGGGATTTCAATAATTCTTGTTAAGCATGTTTCTAAAGTAATTATAATTATATATTTAATATCTAAATTCTATAGATTATATTTCTTTGATGCATTTGAATTCGTTTTCTTTTTCTGCTTTGCACCATTTTTTTAATAAATGTCATGCCATCTGTCTGCATCGAGGCAATTTTTAGTCCTAAAAACCATTCTCTATCAATAACTTTTTATGCTAATTCTTTTTGGAACGTGTATTTTGTAAATCTGTAGTAGTGCGGTATTTGTCCAGAGAACTATACCAGTTCCTTCTCAGTCTTCATTGCAAGTTCAGGCATTATAATCGACCCAATTTTTTTCAACGTACTTGACAATATTTGCCTTTGTCTGTTTTGTGCGCGGTACATGTGTACAATCGCGCAAAGTATAAGTTATCGCAAAAAAATGCATCTGCCGTCAAGGGCCATAAAATAACCTCATATAGTGTACAATTTACGTTGTAGTGGAAAATAAAACTAAGAAAAACCAAAAACAAAGTAAGAAATTCAAAATTCCAATAAACAAAACGTAAAATCGCAAAGATCTATCAAAATGTGAAGTCAAATAATAATTTCAATTAGTCGCTCTAGAAATAGTAAAATGTTTGAATTCGAATTTCAAAAAGCGATATACTGGTAAATGCGTTGCGGGAAAACCTTCAGCAGCGCCTTTTAGGACATTTCGAATTTTTGCCCAAACTAATAATTTAATTGATAATTTTTTTATGTAATTTATTCTAAATCCAGAATTAAAAATATAAAATGTGAAAAAATATTCATTCAGTTGGAATGTAGCAAAGTTAGAAAAACTTCATTGATAGACTTATTGTAAGTGACCTAAAGGTTTTGATGATTTGAGAGTGAGTGAGTAAGTCAGTCAATAAGTGCCAAATTTATCTATTTACTTAGATCCATATCTCACAATCTATTTAAGCTACAGTAACTAAGTTTATTATCCTGTACGAAGACTAATAGGACAATATGTAAATTTAACATTATGTACAAATCTGAAATAGGAACAGAGCTACATGAGAGTCAAAAGTGATACGAAACAGCTCGTGTAAATAGTGCCCCGTGTGCGTGAGGCCGGGTGTTTTGAGAAATTGTCTTGCCTACTACTGTGCACTTAAATTTATAATTTGTAATAACTGTCAAAATCGTATCTGAGCTCTGCGATAATAATATCGTAATGCTAATCGAAAATTGCCAAATGATGAAAAAAGAGAGTCAAACTATTACATCATATTATTCGAACTAGGTAGTCCAAATTGTTTTGTTATAAATTTAGCTTAGCAAAGAGTATTATTTTATTTGTTGGTCATCCTCCTAGAAAGGTATCTTTTATTTATTTCAGCAACATTATTTATAGAATCAGTGAAATTGCATATAGTAACGTGCGTTATTCATCTCACGATAGGAAAGTGTACAAAGCATAATTCTGATATTAAGCTCTGTATGTTTTATAATTGCTACTTGCAATTATGTTTATGAATTTAAATGCGGTATGTTTTTAGTTGCGTGATCTACGATTTAAGTTATTTAATTTAATTAATTTAATTCTTCAAGAAATATTGAGTAACTGAAAAATATGAAAACTGAATAAATATATAAATCTACTTTATAATTAAATAAATATAAATATTATAATATATAAAATAAATATAAATACTTCAATCGTGCGAAAAAAATAACACAGTATACATTTATATAAGTATTATATAGAATAATTAAGCAGCGCTCAAACAATGTGTATTCAAAAGAACAACGTCATATATGACGTTAATTTTAAATCCGTTAAGGTGTTCATCGGCTTAACATTAATTCGCTATACACGGCGGTGTGAATACTGTGGAAGTTATGCAAGTAACGTTCGTCACGTGTGTATTTATGTCTGTTTACACTCGTGTTATGAAACAATGTCTCTTCATACGCAGGTTTTTACGAAAGTGTTAAGAACACTTCCGTAAAAACCTGTGTGTGAATACTGAATTTTTCAAAATAGGGTTGGTTCGTAGTTTTGTTTATTTTCAGTTTCGAAGTATTAGAGTAGAAAAAGATCGTGATGCAAAATAAAACTAAATATGCTATTTATACTCTAAAAGACATAACCAAATGACGTTTGGGAGATATTGAAGCTTTCACAATATAACTTTTTTTTAATATAGTTTTGAATTTGATTCAAATTGATGACTGATAACGAATAGAAGATGGTTGCGGTTAATGTTTTTTTTGGAATGTAACTAATGTTTTTATTTCGCCAAGTATTTAAAAGGTTTAAAAAGTGACAAAAATACATACATACGACGTCGTTCAAGCGAAAAGTTATAAATAATTTATGTTACTTATATAATTTAGATAGGCTTTATATGTATCTATGAAACTACAAGGGCAGAGTATATGTATCTATGTAACTACAAGGGCAGAGTAAAAATAATGCATCGATAATTTGTCTCAGTCCACAGGAGTATAAATAAGTTTAGAAAGCCAACGCGTAGTCTAAATGCGAAGTTATATGTAAAACAATAAAAAGAAAATATTCAAAGAAAATAAATGTCCTCATAAAAAGGAACTTAACGTTATCCGGTTAGTAATTGGTTTTATGTATAAAATTGATAAATGTTCAGTTATAGATAATATTCGTAAAGTTCTTTAAATGACTGTGGATGGTGTTTTTGACGTACAGATAATTCAAAGCCTTAAATAAAAAGCTAATTATACTAAAACTTAAAACTAAGCATATACATATATTCAGTGGTAGCCCTAGTAAAAATTGTAATTGGTGCGAAATCTTACGGTGGCGCCAACCAACCAAAGAAAAAAAAATACAAAATTATAACAGTTGCGAAGTCCTTTACAAAACATAATATTAATCTGTAACTCATCTTGTACATCATCAACATCGAACATTATGATCTATACAGAGACCAAAGCCACAAGTTCTAGGACAAAATGTCATTCGGCTGATCCTGACGTAGGTATTATATACTTTTCAGTATCTCAAATAGACAAACAACTATACCCATGACTGTGGCGTAGTAGAGATAAAAATATTAACTGGTTAATAAAAGAAAGATTTGCTTGAAAAGTTTGATTTATTTGTGGCGAAGACAGTTTAAAACGTAAGGAAAGATCAAATTCGAATTTTAAAGGGAAAACAAACACCAATTTAATAGAGAGTATACAAGAGGGCCACCTTCCTTGGTTTCAAACTTGCAATTTTTTTTATTAATGAAGAATAATTCAGTTTAGTTGTAATACTATTTTCAATTGACAAAATTGCAAGATCTGATAATCTTTCTTGACACATGGTCGAGCGTAAGTATATTTTTATAAGTTTTGATATGCTGAAAATTCTTTCTCCTGTTGCGATAGTTATATATAAGAAGGATACGAAGGGCTGTCCATACATTCGGGAATATATCTTGCCAATCATGTTGCTTAATAAGCTGAAGAACTTTTAATGGGTCTGCTGATCTAAGATCTTTTAATATTGAATTTAAACTCAAAAGCTCACCAACAAGTTCACAGCTTGACACCTCACATTTTTTTCCATCGGATAAACTGATTTACAAATCTGCACAGGATTTTTCCAATTCTGCCTTCTCGGGTATTATTTTGATGTTGTATAAAAAATACCTCGCGTATAATGACTTCCTCACAATTCACTAACGCGACCGGGCCGCCTTTTGTCGCTCCAACCTTGAACTAATTTAACAATTACTCGTTAATGTAAGTGCCAAAGTAGAGCAATTCGCAAAATATGTTTTATGAGACGAACGTAATTTTCTTTGTTTTTAGTTTTGCTGATAAAAATGTAAGAATGTAATTGTTCCCACTGAGCATTTGTCTTGACGGGCTGGTTGACTTCCTATCTGAATAATATTCTATCTAAATTTAATTGGGAAACAAAATATGTAAATTTATAATTAAATTTCTTTATATAAAAAAAACAAAGTATGATACTTTTTCATGTTTTTGGACGTTTTTTGGCTGAAATTTCAATCGCTATTTTGTCAGTGTTGTATTGAATTTGGAACAAATCGCATGCATTTTCTTCTTGGATGACGTGGTAAAATACCTCGTCATCCAAATAAATTTGACGTGCAATTAATATGAATCGGTATCTGCTAGTTTTATAGCACTCTGTTAGAGAAAAATTATAGTAAGTAAAGATTGAAATTCGAGCCAAAATTTTTGTGGTATTTATTTTAAACTTTACGACTTGTTAATCTAATTTCAAAATATAATGTCAAAGATCAATCGTATATTTTACAGAAATCTTATCAATCTTTACAAATTGCCCACCTGAAGATGTTGTCATAGAATGAAACCTAGGTTGTAGTAAAGAATTTAAATAAAGTAAAAATAATACTACGTCACGTAGTTTCATTTAGTTGTGAAAAATGAATTTCTACAAAATTAACGCCAAATATATTAATATTTCAGAAATGTTGCTGATGGAACAGTTTTTCGGGCTCTTATTGTTTGTAGTCCATAACTTTGTGACGAATGTTCGTAGCACTCGACTGTTTTTTTCTTCTATTTAAAATATAGTAAATTGACACCAAAAGAGTTTTTATTGACTGTGGTTTGTGATTAAAAAATAGTACTGCGTCTTTTTACAAAAATCTGAGGGATCCAAAGTGATTAATACGTAAGCCAGAGGAAATGGAGAATGTATGAATTGTGCAAAATCGCTAGAATAAAATTAGTTTATTTGCAAGAAGAATTGTGAGAAAATCACTTTTCTGACCTGAAGTAGAAAACACCTTGAATAGGCTAAAGAAAAATAATATAGTGGTATCGAAGTATCGAATATACGTTGAATGTTGTCTGCTTCAATTAATTTAATTATAATTGATCCAATGGGAGTTTTATTGTTTATCGAAGAAAAGATCAACATTATAGCGACGATGTTATATTCATTCTTTAAAATATTCCCGTTAGCTATTGGCGTGGGAGCGTATTATATCTTGCGGAGTGGCTACTTATAATTTAAGGACCAATAGGGTCAAAAATAATTGGGTTAAAAATTAAATTTTTTACAGAAACACTCTTCAAATATACACTACGTCTTTGTTACACTGGGTCTATTTATACGATGTAATAAAGGAAGTATCTGTATTTCAGAGAGCCATTCTGCACTGAATGTATTTGAAACGTGTTTCTGTAAAAAACGTAAAACTTTTTTGATGGTGATTTCTTTGATAGTGATTTGTTCAGAAACGATTGAGAATTTACATAAAGTGCCTCGACATTTTCATCTTAATTTGATACCAAAAATTGTAAATAACACGAATAGTAACACATTCTTTGTGACACTTGTATAGTAATTAATTTCATTAAATCGTTGCCTTTGTGTTATTAGATTTTGAAACCGATAAAATATTTTACTACACCGAAATAATGTAAGGTAAAAACGAATTTCTGATTTTTTTCTGTAATGAAATATTAATAAATCATAAATATAATTTTTTGCCAACTTCTAACTCAAAATTGACGTTTTTTTCCGTTTTGTGATATTTTTTCTAAAGCAGCGTTTAATTTATACTTCCTTTCCGACATGTCTCAAACCGTATATTGAATTTCGAAATCTAACAAATTTTAAATAATTTTGGTCGGTGTACGTGTATTTTTTTACACAATTAGATTTATTATACACCTTAAAGATATATATTGGACAATATATAAAAATAATATTTCGGTTCTATCATCTCTGTTTGTTCTGTATCATGTACATTTGATTAAGTTTCCATTTTGATCAGATATAATTATTTAAGACGTTTACGCGGTATAAAGTTGTTGTTTCGAGAGTAACTAATACCCATTTCACAATTTTCCGAATGGATTTTAGTTTTATAAATTTTTCGTCTTTCTAACTTTATATAACCTTATTTTTCAGATCTTTGTTCTCTGTTTTTCAACTTCAGAGTGATATAAATAATTCGGCATTCCTCATATGTATGTAGTATTCATGAATTTTATCACAGATGTATTTGATGCCTTATTTGGGTCTTTTATTGTTTACGCAGAATAATCAAGTAACGAAAGTTACGTGATATTTTTCCCATTTTTTCGTTCTAACAATGGCATAGACATTTTAATCCTCCTAATATTATTTTTTGAAAATCTTTTTTAAAAATATTTTAAAATTATAACTGTTTTTTACTAGTTGTCATATCTCCATGTCTGTAAATTAGTAGCCTTTAGTATCAGAACTGTACGTAAGATGTATACGTTTTCGAGATTTCGTGTTGAATTTTCCCTTTTTATTTCTTTTTAGGCAATGGCACAGTCTCGGAACAAAAATATTATCACACATTGTGAATTGAACTTTTCTCCGCAGTGACAAGTATTATGAACTATATATAACATCTGTGTGTGTCGCACAACTACCGTCTAACTCCTGGTTTTCTGGTCTGTACCACAATACCTCTTAGCGACTCATATATGTGGTAATTATTTTGTGAGTAATTTTTGCGGTATGCCAAGGAACACTAAAGTGCCACCTTTACCGCATCATGGATTTCATTTTATTACAATAACCCATGAGCTGTTATGCCGCTTATGTTATGCTCTTAATTTCCAGCCAATGACATTAGCAGCTCTAGATAATGGTGCAGCTAATAATTATTACTGTCTCGATCTTTAGGGTTAAATAGATCTCGTTTTGGCGTGCTTAATAACTGTTTTAGTACCAATTTTTTTTAATTCCCACGCTATAAATTTCATGTTATTAAAAAAGTGCTTTATATCTAAACAAGTCTGCCTTGTATTTTAATGACGAAATAAATCGTACTGAATTTTTCAAGTATGGTTTTATCTTTGGTAGTTTGTCAAAGTGCATTTTTTTTACAAGAGTTGAACGTAATATTTTTTCTCTAACGACACTACATACACTACAAAAGCATTTTTTTGCGGAAACGTTTTAGTCATCTATTTTTATACTATAGTTGTGTTTCAGTGGAAATGAATGATTAGAAAGGGTAATTCAAATTTTCAGTTAGGGAATGGATAATGTTTGTTGAAATTTTTCTTAATATTCATTCGAAACATATTTGTGCATAATTTCATATTTCATTTCTACGTAGTAAAGTCTTCTTCTGATAATACGTTAATCGCTAGCGATATATACGCGACATATTTTTTTAGTTTAGTATATTATATGTCATTATAATTCCATAAACAATTATCATAAATTTCCATATGTGGATACTTTTATGGAGTGAGCTATCTAAACCGTTATATATTTTCATATTATTGTTATATATTTACATCAGCTTTCACCTGCCAATTTTCTTATTGTAAATGCAGCTATGTATAAACATATTGTTACCTACGAAATTACATTGGCGTTTTTCAAAATGTAGAGACGTCAGAACTTATAATGTACCCTATTGTCTATTTTCCGTAGTGGTTTTAAATAATTATCATACAAACCGTGATATATCTGATAATTTTTGTAATAATACAGCACTGTATTTAATATGGATTTAATGAAATATTTTCGATATGCTATTACGTTTACTATTATATTCAGGTAAGCCTTATCGACATGCAACTCTCAGCACTTGAATGGCGGTAATCACTTGTAGTCTGAGACCGACACGTACTTGCTCAGAGGTAAATAGACTCGTCGATATGCATAAAGATACGTGCCAAGTCGTCACGGTGCACGAGCACGTATGTCGGAGGAAATATAATTACAGGAAATTGTAATTAGTGTTAGACTTCACTGGATCTTTCCAACCTTGGAAATTATTTCATGTTTCCTAACCAGTGTTAACCAGTGTAAAACAAATTTCGGTAAGTATGGAGAAGAAATTTTTACTATAGACCAAATTATTCACTGAAAAATATATTGCAGCTATCAAGCGAATAACTAATGAAATATTTTCTGAAATATATCACTCTTCCAAATTTATGGTAAAAACTATATTTGAAATTAGCTTTTTAATATTATCCAATGTCATATCTATTTTTACATAAGAAGTATTGTTGGCAAAACTACATTTAACTCCTTAGTAGCAGTTTCCCTCGAAATGGCAGACAATTTTTCTGCTATAATGTGGGGTTTGCTACTTTTTCGGTAAGCAATGCTGCTTGAAAAGAAGCCAAAAACAGTACTTTCGTTATAGGCCAAGCTGTATTCTTGCTATTTATTTTCTTTCCTCGATCTTATTTTGATGCTTTGTTTTGAACAAAATTACTCTCGCCAATAAATTGTTCATGCTCAATTCCTATGTAATGCCGAAGTTTAGATTATTTCATGGCATCGTTTGACAACACGTTGTAAGAAAAGACGGGCTGAGTATATCTTTAATATTAATATTTGTCAAAGTGAAGTTAAGTATTATATGCGCTCCTGAAAATTCCCGATGACTCGTCCAACGGGCAGTTCATTAATTTATTTAGTTTTGTGAATTATCGCTTTCGAATGTGTTAATCTCTAAAAATTTATTCAAATATTTATTAGAATTTATCTAAACGCCGGTGTATTATGACAAATAGAATTTATTCAAAAACTCGATAAATTGAACATCAACACCTATGGACAATTACCCAAAAATTGTATAATAAAATGCTTTGCACAATGGTCAATAAAAACAATAACTCGATTGAATGTGCGTAATGTGGGTGCGGCGCACGGGAGAGACCCGTCATCTTAGCTTAACGATACCTAGGACGAAGCACTACGTGGGTGATATCACGGTGAAGTGTCCATTTCAGTATAAGATTTGTTTAAAAAATTATATTATTATTATTATCAATCTTAAAAGTCATTATATATTACATACATTTTTAAATGTAAATTTGAAGCAAATTGGACACTTAAAGCTAATTTTTTTAAAATGAAATCTCTTTGTATTTATGTAGACTGGAAATTTATTGTAAAGTAAATTTTTTTAAATATTACTAATTATGTTAAAATAACTTGTGTATATTAAAAAAATCCTGTCAAGTACGAGTAGAACTCGTACTAAATCTGTACGTATTTACATTATAAATATTGAAAAACACATATCTATTAAACTATTTACAAACATTATTTTCCAAAGGGATACATTGAGAAATCATTGATTTTTCCTATTTTTTGTGCAATATGCCGATTTTCCAGACTGTAGGCCGACGGGAAGCACCTGTAAAGTTTGATCTTCCGTGAGCAAGACTATTTTATGAATACAAAAAAATACATTTTAAAAGATAATATCCTTTTTTTTGCTTGAACCAAAGAAAATTATTTGAAAGGTATGTAAGGGCTCATAAGATCTCAGCATAAGATATAAGTTTCAACTTGATCTCAAACCGTTTCTGGGGAAAAGGGCTATGACAGATGGACGGATGAATCGACAAACGAGTGGTATTATAAGGTTTCTGTTTTTTTCGCTTAGAGGGAAGGAACCCTAAATATAAGATCTAGGAAAATCGCTATAATGTTTCTAGTCAGATATAATAGTTTAGGAAATAAGGGAGGAGAATTTCCCTATTTAAGCATATTTTTGATAATACCTTTGTGAATATGCGATTTAAAATTATATAAAAATAGCTACCATGAATTTGTTCGATAAAATTTACCAATCGTCCATTCGATATATTCTTTAACTTTTTGTATATTTTTAGCGGCTATGGAAAAAGATGTCAGATAATTTATGAATTAATTTCTTTGATAATTTTTCTGAAAACCTAGTCGAATACGAGACATTGTGCTACATTTAATCTGCTCAACGCATATAAGATTATTCCGACAACGCTCATAAGATAAACCGAATTTGTCAGAAACTAAGTAGAAACTTAACATTTGGCATATAATTCTTGTTATTGACTCATGTATTTTGCCAAAGCTAATTTTTTAAAATATTCATATAAGAATAAAGGAGGGGGTAAATAAAGTTCGCAAATTTATTTTTAATATCATTAATTATTTCAAGAGCCCCCCCCTCCCGGAAGGGTTTGCTGTGATTAATACGAAAATATTTTATCCTAATTTTAATTTCAACGTACATTTTTATACTTAATTCAATTATGTGTAACTACCACAAGTGCTACTAAACATTTCTGCAGTTATAAACAACATGACCGAATGCCGCCCATAAATTAACTAACTGATAGTACGTTATTTACGAGCCTCCATAAATGTATGTTATGTGTTTCGTATATTTTCCCAGTGTACGGTCTCGATACGTTCACGGGATTAACTTATCGCTTTTAATCAAATGTCAATTTATGTTAGTTTCCCCAATAAAATTTTCATTTTGTCCATCGGTCTCGTGTGGCACTACCCGCCGTGTTACTTTTTTTTAACTGATACAAAAATTCGTTGCGGTAAGTTATAAATATTTACGACTTATTGGTATTTGTTTTCGTTATAATTTTGTACGGTATACAGTTATAATTTTGATTTTGAACATAATTTTCATGATTGAGAATGAACACGAGTTGGAAAATTTCTAACAAAATGAGTGATGTTCGCGAAGAAAGTGCGAATACGTCATGTTTGAAACTTTGTGATACTATTTCTTTTATTATGTTAGAAATGGTATACCATGTCAAAAAATATTATTTCACTAGTGGAACATTTTTAAACATTTAATGTTTTATTATAATATTATTTTTCATCTCAAAACATTTCATTAACCGTCGTTATACGTTTATATTTATATTAACGCATGGAAGTTGTCATAAATAGGAACTTTCGAATTTTTTATTAAAAAAACTGAGAGAAAACTTGATTTAGATATCTGAAATTTTATAAAATGAAGGTTCGTTAGTGCTTTGAAACAAAGGATATTGAGAAAAATAATGATAATTTTTATCTGGAATTAATATTCATTATTTATTTTTAAGATAACGAAAACATTTCAAAAATATTTATTTTTAAACATTCCAAAAATGTACATATTTTATACTATTTATATATCTTTAAAAGAACATTCTCCTAAAATATTGAGAAAGAAATTGAAGTTACTACAAGAAAAAACAAAATTGGACATTCCAGTTTATTTTTGATTAAGTTAATAATTTGGCTGTAGAAGTAGCATTTAAACTAAATAAATATGCTTATATTTTGCATGTCATTTAAACATTATAAGTATTCAAAATTGAAGAACATTTTAATTCAATTATCGTGTTATCTTAGTAATGATCTTATCATCTAACAATTTACCGTATTATCTAATTAATATGAATTAAATTAAATTTAGAGTGGGCAAATTAAGAACTCGATTTTTTAAAATTCATTTGTCGTACAGTTATTGCCAGGGCTGTATTCTGTTAAAGCGATAATTCTAAATCATGTATATTAACTATAATTTTAGATTTATGAAAGATATGAAAGATATACACGGTGACAAATAATTACATATAAATATATTTATATATATATATATATATATATATATATATATATATATATATATATATATATATACATATATATATGTATGTTAATGTTTGTAAGTTTGTAAATAGTTTGAGAAAAATCGACCCTGCATCAAGTACTTTATCCAGTGTAATATTTAATTTAAAATAGACAATTAATTTATAGTACCATTAAGATTATCTGTGGGTTTTTGCCGAAATATAGCAGTAATCATATCAACGTTAAAGCAACCTATTCAAAAGGTAAGCAATCAGCAAATAAAATGCGACTTTATAAATAAATTAGTTATATCTATGTTAATGATGTCGTAAATGACATTATATTACGTAGGCACGTCATTAATAATGGTCCTCAAAATGTTATGTATCTCTTTTATATATCCGCTTTCTAGGACTCTATTTCCTTTATGATAGTTCTCTCACAGCACTATTTGAAGCCATCCTTTTTTTCGTTTTATAACCTTATTATAATGACTTTATCGAGTAATATATTACTAAATAAAGAATGTATATAACATTATGTTCCCGATACATTCTTTATTTACTACCCTTCTCGATAATATAATTGAACGTAGCTATGTATCGTGAGTCTATTCTTGCACTTGCAATTGTCTATTGCTTTATTTTTTGTCTTTTCCTGCGTATGAACTGAACGGATAATGCTGTCTGGTAGTCATCAAAGTATAATAGTTATAATTAAAAGATATCTATTTATCGTTGGTTAGACAGAAATTCCGCCTTGTCGGCCACTTTGCTGATTGGTACTTGGAACTGGTGGACAATTATAACAGGTAATATGATATGAGGTGCTATCTGTTTTGAATTGTCACAACTGAAATGTTCAATTTGATCTTGCGTTTGGTTCGTTGGCGATTTTTATCGTTTTTAAAGGATCCACTACAGCTTGCGCACTGATTTTACAATTGAACGAAAATGCCACCGACGATGAAATGAAAACAATAGATTCCAATTGACCACATGAGCCTTTATATTCATTATATAGGAAAATAACATCTCTGCTTATAATAATATCATTAAAATACAATAATGCAAACTGTATTTAGCTAAATTTATTGAAGAAACTTTTTAATTAGCTTCGTTTTATTTTCTTATTTTGCAGTTTCTTACAAACATTGGGTAAGAATCGCATACGAATCATTTCTGGGCGGAGACCATGGCCCGAGATAGTCTGGAAATTGGAACCAGTAATCAGGTAACAATATAGCGCTTCACAGCCGAAAGAATCTAGTATTTTCACTTTAACGAATTGTCTGACCATGTGATGGTGATAAACGAGAAAATTTCAATAAACGTGGAAAATGTCTGTTGTAAATATACGCATAAAACAAACTA
The DNA here is from genome assembly GCA_039881145.1 of Druceiella hillmani. Classification (NCBI taxonomy): domain Eukaryota; kingdom Metazoa; phylum Arthropoda; class Insecta; order Lepidoptera; family Hepialidae; genus Druceiella; species Druceiella hillmani. The sequence goes on from JAYKKI010000002.1 coordinate 55,852,791, forward strand.
TTCTATCACCGTTTCAGGAACTGGTTGGGAAACGCCGGAAGAGGTTAAGGATCTACATAATAGGTGGTGTTGTCTTGGCTATAGTGATAGCGCTCATTGTAACGGCCGTTGTGTTACTTACTCGTGATAATGAAGAAGAATCAGGCACTACCGCAGCCCTTGAGGTCACTGCTGGTACAACAATAGTCGGTCAGCCAACTTCAACGCCGTCTCCCGCTCCAACGACGACGTCAACACCCGGTCTGAATCCTATAAATCTTGATGAACTCATTTTGGGTAATCTGGAGGCTATCCAATTCGGTGGAACGTGGGTGTCAGGTTTGTTCTTTGTAGTAATTTTAAAATTAACTTTTCAGATGAGTAATTTTATTTTTCGGTTTTAATAGGGCTGAGGGATTTATGCAACGATAAGGACTAATTACTTTAACTGGTCAATTTAATTAATCTTGTGTTGCCGATATTATATAACAGGAGAAGATTTATTCTGTTGTCTCAATTAAGTACATAACAGATAGTCGAAAGAGTATTATGATGTATTTAAATGAAATGACCATATCCAAGGATGTCAATGGACGTCACGGAAGCGACAATTACATACTTTTATGGATATTAAAGATCAGAAAATTAGTTTCCGATTTGAAATTATTATAAATTTAATCCACTTAATTCATCATAAGGATTTCCGCTGCCGTTAGGACAGGGCGCGAACTCTTAATTTGTTTGAGTTCGTGTTTATAGAGGGGTAGGTTTAGTTTGTATATGGGAAATTAGGAAAGCTGAAAATGTTATAAACTATTCACTTCCCCCAAAACTGATCGACGAAATTGAAATTTATTGCTTTGAATATTTTTTGGGTACAAGCTAAATGTTGTATTGTTTGTAGGGCAATTTGAGGGTTATTTAAAGTAATTGTAAAAAAATGATTTTAGCGTTAGGGAGCTGGTGAAAATATACATAATATATATATATATATATATATACATATATATATATATATATATATATATATATATATATATATATATATATATATATATATAGCTACACACCATTTTTCTTATATGTAGCAACCTTAAATGTGACAACCGTTAAATAAACATAAACTACACTATTATAAATGAAAAAATGTAATAGAGCGGATAATAAATGCTAATTATTGGTATAAGACATATGAATTATTAAGTTTTTTTTCGTTATAATACATTTAGTTTTTAAGTCATACCTTCTTTAACCATTTATACTTAATACTTCCATTTGTTTAGTATTTGCATTGGTGTGCGTAACAAGTATTTAAAATTATCAACCTAAAATCTCTTGATTTTGTTACTACGTACCTTCTCAACAGTGGTATCCTTATATATGTCCATATTTTATTACTTGAGACATATTCCTTTTCATAGTTAGATTTATTCCATGTTATTTTACGATATTCTTGAAAATACATCTTTATTTATTGTGTTTCTTTTTCAGGGAATGAAATTTTGTTACGGGACGATGACGGAAATTTAATTTTACGAAACGTTGTCGAAAATTCTGATGAAATCCTGATGCCAGCGACACATCCAGTGAGTAATCGCTTTTCTAGTGCCACTGATTTATATGGATGAAATTTGTAGTACATATTGTTGTTGAAGCAGTTCACTGTCATTCACGTCAGTTCATGTTACGTATACAGGGAGACGACGCTAAATATTTATGTATTTATTTATTCACTCACATATTTATCGATGGATTACAAATAACAAGTTCGCAACGATAAAGAATTAACGGCTTAACGAAATTGAAACCTATTATTGAACCCAAATTATAATTATATAACAATTTTAAAATGTTACGGCGACAAATTTCGATAATTTTACTTTCACTCATCGTGAAGAAATGACACTCTGGTGCGATCGCGATCAGGTGGTTGAGCAGTTGAATACCGCGGGAAACTGGAGGAGGGTCGGTATAATTTGGTTCTAGATAGTGGTATAACAAAGAGGTGACGATTGGGCTAGTGCCGGAAATTATCGGTCCGAAGAATGAAAATTAACTCAATAATACTGGGCAAAGAATTTTTCCTTTTAACAGTTGGAAGAAAAAATTTATAAACGCATTGTCTCTGCTGAGTTGCAAAGAATGGAAACCTAGTATATCCAGGAGGAAATCGGTATGAAATAGAAAAGAAAAATAACCATAATTCCTCATGTAAAGGTAACGTAAGAAAGTCTTTTGTAAGCATAATCATCTAGCTGTTTTGAGTTCCCGTGCTCCAAACGATAGAGCCGGTTACTAAGTGAATTTGCACTAATGACGTCTACAACAAGCGAATGGTTATAGATGAAATTCAAGTCTTCGCTTATTACAGAGTTGTCTGTTACGCTACGAATTATGTTTCCAATTGCAGAAGAAGATTGCTAATTTTTGGCACTCATTCAGTTTGTGAAAGACATTTGGTTACCTTAATATAAAATATATTTCTTAGAGAATTAACTGATGTATAGGTGTATGCGAATGAGGGCATGAAAATTCTTTTTACAAAGAGGTTGAATATTTAAAACGATCCAAGTGGAAAGAGTTGAAAAAGGAACACGACCAAAAACATTCGTTTTTACATTTAGGGTCAATGCGATTTTAGTTACTTTAGTGTATGTTATCAACTATAAAATTATTTTAAACCATGTTATAAATAAACCGTATAATCTCAAATTTCGGTTTAGTTACAAGTTGAAGAATTTCATTTAACCATAAAAGCTATAATTTGTTGTTGTTAAACAGTTTGTTGTGTTTCAAAAATCCAGTGCCATATAAGAAGAAAACTTCAAATAACTATGGCGCAATTTATAATTCACAAAGTAGCTATACCGCCAAACAGCAAAAAAATGATATTTCCCATGAAAACCAGAAGACAATTTAAGGGGGAAACAAATGAAAAACGATGACAGTTCGGGCGGGAATTTTCACGTTTATGTTATCTCGTTCAATCTTTGTGTTTCTAATGAACACAATAGAAGAGCTGATAGTTATTGACAGCCTAGGGATGGAAATATTACGTAAGATATATAGTGCAGTATGTAAAACGTCTGTATGACCATCAGAATGAGTCTACTTTGTTATACTTTCACTGCAAAAGGTTCTGTTAATATTTACAATAATTATTGTAAATATTAACAGACCATTGCTTCAATATCACGCTTGCTTCATAACGCCAATAGCTTCCTTAGATCTTATTTAAAAATCTTATAAACTATTAGCCGATTTCTTCAAGGATAAAAAAAATTGAGAATAAATTCAACATTGGGAAAATTCTAGAGAAGTTCTACCTGTTCTATACTGTGGTAATTATTTGTTTTATAGATTACCGGAAGGTGTTAGGCTGTGTGAGATGATAATATCTGGGGTAAATCATTAGTCAGGTTGGTGTGCGGGTATATATATTTGCACTCATACAGAATCTATATGAAATATATTATAGACTTGTTAAACTTGGCAACAGTAGATCTAGTCGTTTCAGTTCCGAGAAACATGTACGAGAGGGATGCACCAGGATCGGTAGGACCACTATATCGAACCTACATCATAAAGATTATGCAAACCTGTTTGTTCAAAGGAATTTCGAACTAGTGCAAATGAGGAATTGGGTCTTACCATCGACGATATTAAAACCAAACTAACCGTAGGAGACCATTCCGCAGCCATCAAATATATCAATTTATTGAATTATTATGGGACAGCGGGAGAATTTCAGTACTACAGCTCAATTATTACAAACAAAGGATGCTATGAATCACAAATTCGACATCGCACGATAGTGCCTAAGACATTAATGACCCAATTATTGATAGATTTCCCCATTCGAATTACGGTCGTCGATAATAAGGGATCAACTGAATAGAGGAGAGACAGTGTCTATGTGTCGGTTATATTATGATTTTATAGAACTTGCATATTTCATTCTATGGACTAGGATATTGTATCAAATGCCATTTTTAATCCTATTAACACTGGTATTTTATTAACACTGATATTCATAGTTACTGCTGCATTATTCGTAAGTGAAAAATAAATGTTTATCAAATGCTAATTTATTCATTGTTTCAGTTGCTTTTGGAATCATTCGATCGGGAATTATCAAAGGACAAGCGTTACGTGAAACTGGCATATAACTATGAAAAGGTATGAAATAAATGGTAAAATAATGCATACGATATGCTGAACATGGGTAGCTTCCATGTTACGTCGCTCTGCACAATGATATTATACCCATATAAAAATAAGTAGCGCCACGGGTGATCTAAGGCACAGATAGTCAAATAAAGCGCGTGATTTATACATAGAATAAATTTGCATTGGAAACTAGCAACTTTGTATTTTAAATACCACTTTAAATATTCTATTTCGCACTTAGGTCAAAATTAATTTTAATCTTTTTTGACTATTTAGAAAGTACAACTGGAAATATATGCACGTTAAAAATAGCATTTCTATAAGAGTTTAAAGAGAACATTTTATGTAATAGTTTTAAAAATTTGGAAAATTTAATAAAAAATAAATTCTAGCTTGAACGAGATCCGATTTTGTGTCGCGTAGATGTATTCGCCTACCTCGTACTTAGGACTTAGAGTGACCTTACAGTAAATCTTACAATATAATACTACTACATGATATATTCAAATCTAAAATTTAATTATTTGTTATAACTCAACATTTTTAGAGCATATTTACGTAAATGTATGTCCTTCTCCGTTTCCACAATCATCTAATATGACATTTATAAGTTATGAGTTATTTTATACTAAGTGTTTTTATAGTAGTTAGTAGTATATTCAGATCAATCAATTCTGAAATTCACTTTAAATAGAAATAAAATCACTTAAATAGAAATTAAATAGAAAATTGAACTCAAATGAGTGCAATTTTCATTTAAAATTATTTCGGTTAACTTTCAGGCATACAGATAACCACTGAATCATAATATATGCCTGTTTTCAATATGTTTCTGGGCAGTTTTTAAGTTAAATTCTATTATTAGACGTAAGCTTCATTCATTGAGACTTTTTTCACTGACAAGTTTTGTCTTGTATTTCAAGTTTCAGGTATAGAATACAACGTTACGTAAAGGGTTAAGACGTATCGTGCTTTACGAATTTATTGACTCTTGTTCATGTCCAAAATAATTTTACTTATGATTATACATACGATACTCAAAATAGAAGGTCTTTGTGATGTTAACAATCAGAAATATTGAATCGCGAAATGTGCTGTGTGTGTAAAAAATATAGGAATAAAGTTTACATTAATGTCTCACGCTATAAGTCACACCCTTGTTATATGATTGAGAGTACTGTTAAAAAAAGGAATTTTGAAAAATATATTTGATAGGGATAAGTGAAATAAGTAAATCATTGCTGAATTTGTTATACTTGTTTGTTCTACGCATTTTATCCAGGTAAATGGTAGTAAGACAACAATTAAAGTATATTTTGTTCGATTACGATGTATGGCCATCCAGTCATTTACTGTGCACATATTTTTGTAAAACATGTGCCGTATACATTATAGTTCTTTCTTGGAAATGATAACCACCATAAATCTTGTATAGTGAAGTTTCCACATGTCACTCACCAAACCATAACATTTTAAACTTTAAGTAATACTTCGTTATTTTAATGGATGCCTAAATACACCAAAAACATTAAATTTCAATGCTAATATAAGTCCTCTTGGTTTGATAATCCTCGAATATAAATAAAACAATGTCGACTGCAGGAATAAACACAGTATGCCGCGCTATGAGAAATGACACGACGCGACGCGGACGTGTAAGGCCGAGCGCACTTTGGATACGAATTTGCATCGCACGTAAACTTACGATTGCGTCGTACCTACGTATGGAGTGCGCACACCGGGTGCGTTTTATGTCCGCTATAATCATTTGTTTTCTCTTCTGTCCCAGTGACATGCAAAGTGAATTTGCACCATCTAGAAGATTCTCTTCTGACTCGTAGACTGCGGCGTCGTCACCATTATAGAACCGAGTGGATGAACGAAATATATTTAAAAAGGGATGAATTTCATCATATTATGGAATTCCTGCTATGATTTGCGTTGATGCTCTCTTAAATGATAATTGAGATCACTCTGATCCCACAAACAGTGGTGTCCGTGCACTCAATTAATAATTTTTTCGAAGTCCATGGTCCATTCATAAGTCCATAGTCCATGGTCATATTGCATAGTCCATGGTCATATTCGTACGAACGAATGTTCGAACGAAAACGCCAAATATTCGCAACAAAATAGGATCCGTGTCGGACGTTGGAACTATTCGGGCATATACGCATAACTAATTCGTATTATTTCGCATCCAGCCTGCGAGTTTCTATAGTACTGCTATATTCGGGAAGTTTCGAGCTTAATTAAAAAACTACTTCATTTCATGCGAAAACGTATCCGAAGTGCGTTCGGCCTAAGAGTCGCATAACCAATGACGACATGTTGTATGCGAGGTTTTTTCGTTTAGTTTATTCTTTCGGAAATACAAATGATATTAAGATCACTCAACTAAGTCATGATGTATAACTTCTTCTCTTATATTTATCTGATGTAGGTATTAGAACTTTCTTGTGGTGGGTCCTTGTTTTTTCCTTTGATTTTATTTATAGAAGACGAAAAAGAAAATAACCCCCAGGTGGGAAAACAAAGTTTATTCGCTTGTAATTTAATAAAATTTTACATTAATTAATATAATTTTATGAATCTTCACTGCATATACTTGATGAACGTAAAGCATTCACCAAAATTCACGAATGAAAGACGTGCGAAACCACGAAATATTCAACAACTTCCGCAATAAAATTAATTTTTTCATTGTGGATTGTAGTCGTCGGGCTGTCCTTTCTTTTTTTCTTCTTTTATCTTAGACTTGCACACAAGGGCGTAGTCTCTCAAAATTATTTTTCCATTATTAAAATAAAATTTGCCTTTTTTTCCTAAATAAATTTTCTGCTGAAAAGTAACCTTTCAATAGATATGATGGCAACTTTCAAATAATTGAATGGCAGATATAAAGTATGAAAATGGAGGGAGGGGAGGGGGGTCATACACTTGCCTTTCCTGAGTTACTTTTGATTTTTTTTACTTTGTTTCATTTTTAATACAGACAGTGTAAAGCTACGTAGCACAGACATGGTATCCCTCTTTTCCCCCATTAGACAAGCGTAGCCTTTTCAAGACCTTTACTAGCGCCCTAAGCGGACCATGTGGTTTATTGAATCCTTTTAAATAGTAATACGAATTGCGATTGGGAAAAGGACAGAATAGTTACAAATTATTAAAGGTAAGACTTTTAAAACAAGTTTTACAAACATTCTAGACAAGTGCTTGGGTCTATTCGAGCTTTTGGAAAATACGTAGACGGGGAAGGGGGAAATTAAGCAATAAAATTGGTAACTGAATTGGTAATTCAATTTTAAAAGACCTTTCTTATCATATTCCAGGTTTCATTGTGTGGACTTTACATTAATAGAGAAGTACGTTAAAAAATTGAATTGTTATATATTAATTGAAATATCAATAAAACGCAAAAAAATTCATGACATAGGTCTAAAATTGTAGAAACCCTGAAGCCATGGCGGACGTGCTTGAGCCCTAAAAACTAGAGCAACTTGAAGAAATGCCTTTTAAAATTCTTATATTTTTACTTTTTGATGTATTCTGATGACTAGTTAAGGGTATTTTGGCATAGCCAAAAAGGAAATTAGAGCTATTAGATATATTTAATATAATACGTTTTGTAATTCAAAAGTAATTAATAACATTCTACAATCTGTAATTTGACTACAGGTATACAGACACAGCTTCAAAGCAAGATACGCCGCATACGACAGACAAACAAATACGACAATCTCCATCTTGCCTCCAGGGTTGGTGGATGTGCCACTGGAATTGTGCGTGTGGGGTCCCGTAGGCAGTTCCCTCTCATTCGTATACGGAAATAACGTCTACTATAAGTCAGCGGTGCAGGAGGTTGCAGTGCCGTTATCCAATAATGGTATAGATGGAGCAGTGTATAACGGAGTTCCAGACTGGGTATACGAAGGTTCGTAATTAGCCATCTAACATTAGGGTACTTATAAAAAAGGAATGAAATAAGCAAATATAAACAATCTGAAGAATAATACAATAAAGTAAAAGAAATTATAATGTTATTGGTTAAAAAAGAATTAGAAGTAAATTATCATTTTGACTCAAAAAGACTGTTCTGAATAACCAAATAAGGTCCGTAATTTTAATTGTAACAAATTAAATAGCGATTTCGGTTTTATCGCACGAAATAAAACAACTTTCTTTATACAAAGATAAACTGAATCCATTGTAGAGAAATTTAATAAATCATGTATTTTCCTTTTTTGTTTTATGACGTTTCGCTATCTTTCTGGCAACTTCATGATTCCGCACTCATAGAACTTTTTGTCCTCACCAGTAAAAAACTGAACCAAGTGTAATTATAATTAGTGAAAGTTTTTCCATTCAAAGACTTTTGTGAGCTTCGAAATAAATGGTAATATGATAGTATAAGATATAGGTGTAGATACTGGGCTATATGGGAGATGTAACATCATTTCTCAATTAAACTCCAATAATTTTCCATGAGTTATCAAAAATGCGATGCCTTGCTTCGTCATAGAACAAGATTGGTTTACAATTTGCCAATTCCGACCGTTTTTATTCGATTCATGAAATTTTGAGTTCCCAAAAACCTGAGGGATGTAGTCTCAGTAGAGCCACTGGATTTAATAAACAAAATGTCAGCATATTTTTTGATAATCTCGAAATAGTGATGTTGAGATACGAGTTACTTGGGAATAATACAAGATTTTTTAATTTGGTGAAACTAATAGTGTAACTGTTCAAAAATTAAGCAAAGTACTAGTTGTCAGACAAAGCAAGTTACAAATGCTGAAAAGAGAACATTTGTAACGACCTGTTACGTAGTTAACTCACTAGGCAATGTTCTACTTACTGCCCGTAATGATTTTCCCACGCGTACACTAAAAAGCAGGACATGATTTCTATAGCTTCGGCAGGCAATTTAGGACTCGATAATCCCTCGGGCTGGATAGATAGTTTAATCTTTGTAAAAATTATTGCTGCACTTTATTGATTATTCCTAGAGAAGCAAAGGAAACCTATCGCTATTACTCATAGATAATACAAAGCTCAGATTTGTTTAGAAGACATCAATTTAGCTAAACAAAATGCTGTTTTCAAATATTTTAAGATAGCGTATAACGTTGTTATTGACATGGATGATAAGAAACACAGGTAAAATTTTAAAAAGAAAATTTTACTCTCCGAGTTTAGTGAAGAAGATAATAAAGAGGAACACAGCAAGACCGAAAAATGCAGAAACAGCAACAGAAAGGTCCAAAAAGAATTAAAAGAAACGTTTTAGTTAAGAGAGTGTCTGAGTCAAGTGAAGATCGCAGCGAAAATATCAGCATGTATTTTGAAGAAGAAGGTGGCTTTGAGGACGAAGAAGAAGAAAAAGATCCTGACAATTTCTCTTCTCTTGATTTTAGTCTTCCAAAGAAATCACTTTTGTTTTAGTGCAATTCGTTGGTAATAAAATATAAATATTTATATAGAAAAGGTCATAGGAGAGAGATCTGGAAGAGAGGTAGACATATGACGGTGGATTTTAATTTATTTGAGTTGGCTTGGTGTAATTACAAATCGCCTTTAGAATTTTGTGATTGAATAAGTTGATAAAAGTTAACAAACCAATTATTATTACTTTGATGGTGTTATATTTTCAACCATTAGAAGATAGCTATTACCTTTTCTGTTTATTTGAGTTTAGATTAACTTTTATCAGTCCGTTGCAATTTATAATTCTTGTTGATTTGAGTTGAGTTATTAGAATTAGAAACTACAATGCACTGATAATAGTTAACCAAAAACTAATAAATTGTAAGATAATTTTGGAATAAAATGATTATTTAAATAAATGAATCATTTTTTTAACACTTGTGTTGAATCTATTCACTATGACTCAGCAGAAATAGTACAATAATTCAGTATGGCGATTTACTGTGCCCCACTATGATCCTAAGTAACCCACACATTAATTCAGTGTAACCACTTGCGGGGCACAGTGGATAATTTCCACTTTATAAAGAAATCCTTGTTACTAGAAAACTGTCTATGTTTTGATAATATTTTCATGACTTTCATTAGTTAATATTTCATTCCAATCAAGTTATGGAAGTTAAATTATTTATTTACTGACTTGATCTGTTTTAAAAAAAATGACCCATTGTACACCACTCTACCCTAAACTCCTATCCTAAACTAATGCTTTATAGGGACCATGCTAGAAACATATCAATACAAATACAAACAGATCGCTTGAAAATGGTAGAAATAAGAACTTTGGTTACATGTTTGTCAACATCTAGTGTGTGTTTCGTATCAATGATCATCACAATATTTTATTGAGAGATTGTGTAAATGTCCTTGAATATAAAGGGATTAGATGTATTACAAGTGAATATGAGATTCATTTTTCGTATGCTGCATTGTTTTTATGAATTTTTAAAATGCCTTAATATAAAACACTAAACTATATTTAGACTTTTTATATATATATGAACTTCACAGGAAAAATGACAGTAGTATAACCAAAAATTTAAATTTATTAGATTGTGCTAATAGTGTCTTGCACAGTTCCCATGTGCTTCTAAAGTGTACAAAAGGCAACAGGAAAAAGGAAATTGACAAAAATCTTTCAAAACAGTCATAGGACTATCTGTTTGTGAAAACTGAAAGTACTTTTTTACTCATTTAATATATCAGGTCGGAAAATTCGACTTTGTATCGAAATAGTCAGCATAAACTTGAACATATTTTAGGCTTTGAAAATGGTATTTAAAGCAGTTTCCATGTTTCATATGTTAGGTTGGTAAACGTAGTGTTTATCAAGCATTCTAACAACTAAAGCAAATATATAAATAAAAAACGGAATGTATTTCAAAATATAGGAAATGAGAATATTAACTTTAGGTTTCTCTTTTTGTCTCTTAAGAAAAGTTGTGGTTTTAGCATATTCATTTGTAATAGTATATAAGCAGTTTTTAAGTATTTTACTATTAAATTATTCACATTTTGTCACATTATTAATAATATTTTCCTTTCTTTACTTTAAAGTGTTTCTTTTGTGCCCAGTAAATTAAAAAAAGGCATTGTGTCACGGAACATATTAATAATTTATTTAAACTGATTTTTAGAGGAAGTGTTCTCTTCAAACTGTGCTTTGTGGTTCTCGCCAAATGGAGCTCACCTGGCATATGGCACTTTTGATGATAGGGCCACCAGTATCATGTCGCTGCCTTATTACGGTCTGCCTGGTCAGGTCGGCTCACAGTATACGTTGCATCTAAATATTCATTATCCTAAGGTTTGTCACTGTATTATCTAATTTGACTTATGGCTTAAACCAAAAATGTTTAATAGTACACTATTTTTGTTGTCCTTATAAATAAATGTAATATTACATAGCAACGTTTTCAGGTAATGTTTTCTATTTTATTCACATCCACATGTTCTAAGGCTTAGAGGTGGATAGAGTTGTGGTTAAACATTTCTTATTTATTACACAGGAATTGTAAAAAATGAGCAACATTTACATATATTTTATTTTATACAAGTTTGGAAACCGCACACTCATTCATGAAACACTAACGTATTTGCACATTAACATTACTATGTAATAAACATTATTTGATAAACATTATTATAAAATTTCTATTCAACTTTTTTAAAAATAAGGATGTAAGTATCTGATCTGTTATTAACTATAAGTGTATTGAGTCTATTAATAATACTATATATCAGTTTTCATCATGATTTGTGCCCGGTTTTCCATATTTTCTTAGTGAACTTTAAAATGTAATGTTATTACGACGTTCTTATGCCTTTGTTCACAGCCCGGTACAACAAATCCAACAGCTGGTGTTGTGTTGGTGAACTTGAATAATGCTGCTACACCGACTACAACAGTTTTTGTACCTCCTAGTGACCTGATAGAGTAAGTCGAAGATTAATGTAAAATTCATGACTAAAAATTTCTCTAATTTTTTTTAAGACAAATCAAATGAAAACTCTACTATTGTGACTATTTGTGTCACCAGTTATGTAGCTTTTAAACTCCTGTGTCATAAATGCAGAATGAGAAATATGAAGCTATTTGGCTACGAATTTATTATTTAATGCTGAGTCGTTGCTTGAATACAAGACTTCCTTGAGAGATGCAACTAAAGCATCATGAGAGCTGCAGTATGATAGGTGGAGCTTTAAATTTGAATAATTGTCTGAATATTTTCTTACCCTAGTTATAAGTTTAGTCTCATCATGAAGATATTTATTTGCACTAACTTGAAAAAGTCAAATGTCAACATTTGGGACCATTCTATAAACTCAAGCAGCTCGATGATCTGTATAGAAAGTTATAGGAATGCATCAGGCTGAAAGTTTTCAGAATTTTTTTTTGGTAATCAATCCATTATGGATTGATTACCATCGAAATTATCACTGACTATAGGTAATTGCTGTCTAATGAAAGACATAGAGCGACAAATATGAAAATGGGGCCATTATAATTAACAGTTAGTAGGTATGTTGTGAGTGCAAATGGAATAGTATCATCGTAACATTATTTACGCTGGCCTTTTTCAAATATAACAGACAGATTCAATTTGGAAGTAGCATGTGGAATATTTGCGTTACACTTGTGTGTTTTTCATTTGTCTTCTAGTCATTTGAAATAAATTAAAAATAAATGTGGTAAAAAATTACAGTTAAATATCATTTGCTTACAAATGAAATGTTGTTGTCAAACTTATTCACTTCCCTATAACCCAAAGGACATTTTGATATTTATTTCAATGCAGTAACAACAAACACAATAGGAGTTGTAAATTTATATTAAATGGATAGCAAAGCAAAAACAACTACCTTGACGGATCACTCTTGAGGACCACGTTTTGGATCTAATGTCTATTTAATATAATATCATTATATGTAAAGCAGATAAAAAGGCGAAATAGATTATATTATTATTATTCAATTTATTGTTATCTGAATCATAGATTTGAAGTACTAGATTTTGTTACAAAAAGTTTTCTGAAATAATATTCTCGGTATTGGAAGAAAAAATCACTACTTGCCCTTATAGAATATAAAATTACCATTCAACTTTTTTTAAATCAACTTTTTTAAGATGATAAAACGATAAAAAATCTCTTTATCTATATTTGAATTGCAATATTGATAAATATATATTTAGGTACTTAAAATAAATATATTTTATAACCATCAAAATAATGACCAAACAATACTTCAAAAGATATGACACTATGGCAGAAGGACAAAAAACTGTCATATAATTATCCTTATTTGATCGATTCACTTGTATTAAATGGGAAGATGTTTTGACAAGTTTGTAAATTCTATATATTGTGACAAGTTGCACTTTGAGAAAAAGACCAAATGGTTCAGTTTAGTAATAAGCAATTTTTGTCTGAAAATCTGACGAATCTGCTTGTTACAAAATTTAAAAAAAGATTATTTTAAAATTAGCTTTATATATTGCGTCTATTCTTTTATTAACCCTTAACAGGCCGGGTGCGGTCACCATGACCCCAGTAGGTGCAACACTGTCAATTTTATACTCTTCCAATATTCGATGGTATTTGCCCCTCCTGGTACCTTGGCAACTCAGGCGATTAGTACGAGGCCCGGCTTAGTAATAGTCGCATGCGTCTTTTGTTTTGAGTTTTTATTGTTTAAAAGTTTGCAGCGGTCACAGTGACCGCACCCGGCCTATTGTGTGATTTTAGAAAGTGAATTCCTTTCTCGGTGTAGTCTTCATTTTACTAACAAAATGGAACGTTTTGACCAACAAATACAAGGGTGGCTTACACAAGAGGATAATGATGACCCTGCCTCTGATGGCGATGGTGAGATCAGGATATCGAACCAAATCACGTGATTTATGAATCACACCACTCAGAATCTGAAGAAGAAGTTACCTCATCTAATGATGAAGATGATCAACCTTTGTCAAGTCTTCAACCGAGTCGTAAGCGCAAGGCAAGTAAAAGTATTTCCGATAGCGAGGAAGTTCAACTAAGGGATAAAAACTATTTCGGCAAAAATAAGTTTCGCTGGTCTTCTGTTCCAACTGCCGCCCGAAGTAGAACAAGAAGTCATAACATAGTAGATGTACAACCAGGAATACGTCCAAGTCTTCGACACAGCCTTACAGCAGAATCTACAGTAGAAGATGTATGGAATTATTTTTTTCGTGAGGGTACTCTTGAAAAAATTATAACACATACCAACAGTCACTTAGAAAAGATGCGAGACAAGTATGACGACAATAGTTACGTTTATAATTTAGATATGATTGAACTAAAAGCATTATTAGGCATATTGTATTATTCAGCGGTGTTCAAAGAAAATCACGCAGATTTTTCAAGTTGGTATAGCTCGGATGGAACTGGCCGATTTTTAATGATTTTATTGGCAATTGTCAAGACGTATGTGAAATTGGAACTGAAGCTTGTGTTGATGAGATGCTGGTTGCATTTCGCGGCAGATGCAAATTTAAAATGTATATGCCAAAAAACCGGCAAAATATGGCTTGAAAATTCAGTGTATCACGGATGCAAAAACGGGTTATTTACACAACGCCTACATTTATGTGGGTAAAGATTCTGATGGAAAAGATTTACCAGAATAGTACAAACACTTAAAAAAACCGACCCAATCTGTATTGAGACTTGTAGAAAAAATAGAGGGCTCAAATCGTAATATTACAACCGATAATTGGTTTACTTCAATACAGTTAGCAACAAGAGTTGAAGAAAAAAGGTCTAACATTTGTTGGCACAATGAAGAAAAACCAAAGAGAAATACCCAAAGATTGTTTACCATCAAAAACTCATAAAGTAGAAAGTTCCTTGTTTGGATTCACAAATGAATTTACATTAGTATCTTATGTCCCAAAAAAAAATAGGTCGGTTATACTCGTATCAAGCATGCATCACGATTTAGCAGTAGATAATGTCAAGAAAAAACCTACAGTAATAATGTATTACAATGAGACTAAATCTGACTTCTTAGATCAAAGATGTTCAAACTATAGCACTGCCCGACGTACTCGTAGATGGCCGATGACAATTTTTTATCGTTTGCTGGATATTGCGAGCTCTAATGCATTTATAGTTTATAACTCAGTGCGAGAGGATAAGATTAAAAGGCTTCAGTTTATGAAAGATTTCGCATTATGTCTTGTCAAACCGCATTTACATAGGCGAGCAAGTAATCAACATCTGACTCGATAGCTTCGCTTAGCTATAAGAAGAGTACTAAACATAGAAGAACCTATACCCGAGGTAGAAGAAAAGCTGGAAACTAGAAAAACATGCTATACTTGTGATCCCAAAAAAAAACGAAAGACCTATCATGTATGTTTTTGTTGTAGAAAGCCGATATGTATCGAATGTAGCCAAAAGATATGCCGCGATTGTCGCGAAACAAGACCATGATTGACGGTTGTCAATTTGTCATTAACAATATCTTTTAAGTTAATTTTTTATTTTCTCTATATTATATGATCTCTTAAGACAACAAAACCAAATTTTTTTTCCAAAAATTTGTTAAGATTTTTTTTTTAAGGAATTTATACAGAAGTTTAGAGATTTTGTTTCGTTTTGGCGTTTGAGTAATGTTTTTTTTTATTTAGCATTAATAGAAGTTATATTTTGTCAATTTTTCTTTCCTAATTAAAAGTAAACACTATCAGTAACACTGAGTATTTTTATTTATTTATTATTAGGATAGTATCATAAAAATATTATACTTTGAGTACATGCGGTCACGGTGACCGCGCCCGGCCCGTTATGTTACAAAAAAACCACCCGGCCAGTTGAGGGTTAACAATTCAATCACTTCATTTGTTCCTATATTTAGAGAATTATTACAGTCGAACATCTTCATTTATTTACTAATTGTGGCACTAACTTTTTTTACAGACCTATATTGACACAAGTCATCTTTGTGAATGATATGCAGATAGCAGTTGTTTGGATGAACCGAATTCAGAATAGACTTCAAGTGAGACTCTGTACTGACGGTGATACCACATGCACATTGGTACGACCATTTTGTTATTACTAGAATGATAATTTGAAAATGTCAAAAACTAGTTTAATAAAATTGTATTATTGGCATAGTATTTTGCAATTCAAAACAAAATTTTGTAAAAAATTATGTGAATGCTTTGAAGTTTCTAAACTTTATGGATAATGTAGAATTAAATATGCGAGTTCTATTATTGAATTAACAGAAAATTAATGCTTATGTGAAGCGAATCAGCAGTTATGGTAACTTCTTGTATACACATGGAACTTTAATTTACATTTACAGATTTATTCATATGCAGAAACTAATGGGTGGGTGGATATGAGTCAACTTATATTTAATGCGGCTGGGACAGCATTCCTGACAATACTACCTGAGGTAGATACTTTTAAGGGTTTTGTGTAACTTTATTTTCTCAATTCTATGGCAATGATCTGTCAAAATAGTATAGCTGACCACTCTTAAATTTTATGTGTATATATATTATCGTGAAAAATGTACTAAATATGTGGAGAAATTATTTTATGCATTATGAAATTTTGAAAATGAATCGGCACGAATTTCATTTCAATTGGATTTTGCTCTTTGTGTAATGATAACTCAAGTGATAATATCTATTTTACTTATAGTAGTCATAGAATTTAGTACCATGAATTTTGCTTAGTTTTTGAAAAGGATAAATTAATAAAAATTGTACAAAAATGAAAGTTAGAAAGAAAAAAAACATTTAAATGAACTCAATGCTATTCATCTGTGTATAATGGAATAGAAGGATGGCTTAATTGCAAAAATGGAAAATAATTCTTTAAGGATATTAACATTAATAAGAAATAGATCACAAGATAATTTGATAGTGGTCTAAGGGATATTTTGGTTTGCTGATTAATAATATATAATCAGGTTTTTCCTATTACATTCTAGTTTCTCAGATGGGGAAATTTAAAAGAATAGTGAAAAATGAGTTGTTCAGAAAATCAAACTATAATCTTCAGTAAAATGCTTAATGCATTGTTATAACTTATGAATATGTATAAAATATTCACTATTTACACAAAATGTCTAAAATATTTGTAAAACTATTGTCTTTTTTCTGCAAAGTTCCTCTTTTGTGATTTTCTCTTATGATTTCTTTGAGGCTTGTCTCATTTCAGCAAGCAGCAATAGTATGCCAATATGTGTATATTCTACTCTTTTAGATATCTGCATTCCGTTTCTCTTCTACATTGGTGAAATATTTCATATTACTCTTCATTAAAGCTAAATTTTCCCAGAAATAATGATTCAAATGAGAATGAAGAAACTGAAGTTTTAGATAGAAATGGCAACAACTGCTTTTTAAATTCAATTCGGTATAGTTTTTTAACAAAATTTTTTTCTTTCATGATTTGTCACATATCAGAACCAAGGAAAATTTCTTCCTTCAACTTTGTTATTTCTGTAAGGAAAGAAATATATGTAAATACTTCTCTGTTTAATGCCTTAACAAAATTTTTTATAATACCAAGTCTTATGTGTAATACCAATATCTATATCTACTTACCCTACCTGACCCTACTGAGTAGGGTCTTCAAGCAAAAAGGCTTACGGCTCAATCAATGAAAAACATTTTTATTAATTTATCAAATGGCAATAAGTTTGTAAATTTTCTATACTGCGACAAGTTGCAATATGAGAAATAAATCAAGTGCCACAGAATGAATTTGAATTTAGAGTAATATAGAATCCAACATAGTATCGGTATATATAACTGACTGAATTTGCGCTGACTGACTGAGTTGACTCACAAAAAATGTTGTTATTTTGTACATTCATACATAGAATGACCTTATATTGTTAATATTATTCATTTATTTAGACAAATAATTGTAGTCGACAGTTTCAACATAATGCTTTGTGATTGAGATTATTTTAAAAATATTTGGCATACGTATGAGTTATTATTTGTCATTTTCAGGTAGTAGGGGAATCGTCTTGGAAACAAATAGTTAAAGTTACTCAAGCTACTACAGGCGAATGGACACGTACACCTGTAACATCTACACAGAATACTGTGACACAAATTCTGAAATGGGACGAAACTAATAATGTTATGTAAGTTAGAATTATACTTAAAATATGAAACAAGAAACCCCCTATCTACTAAAATGAAAAACTACCAACATCAGTGATTTTAAAGAACTAATAACTTTTAAAGAACTAATAACTAATTCCATGTTGTTACTCCAGTTTAAAATACATTTAATTTAATTTTCCTTCTGATGCTAGATTCTTAATCTAATGGTTTTTTATCGAAGTGTTTATAATTAGAATAATGTATTTTAATTGTCAGCTGGTATCAAGCAACGGCTGCGGACGATTCAGCTGCTCAGCATGTGTATCAACTATCAATGGATACTAACATGATTACATGCTTCAGCTGTAACATTTTACACTCTAGTGGTACTCGTTGCCTTTATAATGAAGCCGTTATCAGTGATGATGCAGAGAATCTTGCTCTGTCCTGCTTAGGACCAAGTGTGCCAGAGATTTATATTATGAATAAAGTAAGAAAATCTGTTAAAATTGTATATAACTTAAAACAATCGGAGATATATCTTTTAGTTTTATCAAACAATTTATAACAAACAATTTTCTTTTTTAATCATTAAATGTTAAAAAATACTTTTTATTAAATAAGTAATTTCAGTAATGAGATAATTAGGACTATAGTTATTTAAACTAAATTTACATTTATAATTAAGTTCTATAACACTAGAAATGAAGGATAGTAAAATCATTTATTCAGATGTTTGATTTATTTTGAAAATGTATTTTTGTACAAAATAATTCTTTTTTGGTCTCGCGTATTGAAGTTTCATTTGAAATACACAAAATAATTTTTTGATGTAAAACATCTAATGTCACGTTGGGATGGGAGTTAAAACGTTCTGATGGCACGTCATGCCTTGCCATTCTGCCAACTTCATGTTTGGTAAACTCTTTCCAGCTTAATTTGGCTAGCTTCACGTCTTGTCAGCCATACGGCCAGCTTTGCGTCTTGTCAGCTCTTCCCGATTTAACATTTCCCTTTCTACTAGACTACACACACGCTACTTCACGTGTGTATTAATGTATCAGCATTGTGTCTTGTTCACTAACATTTACACTTTACTCGTTAATATCGTTGTATTGCATTATATTGTCTTAAAACATTAAAAGTTTTTATTAATTTAAAATATGAGTTACAGTGATAGTATCAAAGATAGTGAAAAAAAATTTTGATGTTTCACATCTGCTAGGTGTCCCATGAAGGCTCGATTTTTTTTGTTTTGGGTGTTAAAGTTTCAATTTACCAGCTATACATACATATTTCAGCGGTGAAATGTAAACCCCTCTCTGTTAACACAAGATGACATATTTTAAGATGTTGATGATATTTTTAGAAAATATCTAATGACATACCAATATTTCTTAAATCAACTGTTGTTTAATTGCTGAATATAATGCACAGGCTGGTGGACGACTCAGCATATGGGAAGATAACAGTAAGCTAAAGGAGATAGTAAATAATCACTTGATGCCAAGTATAAGCTATCATTCTGTTCCGGTGGCTAATGGCTTACCCCCAGCTAAAGTTCTCTTGATGACTCCTCAAAATGCTTCCAGCTATAACGGTGAAATGCCACTTCTTGTTAGCGTGTATGTTAAACATTTTATTTTACATATTTAAGGTATTATTTCTATAAAATAATGGTATTAAAAATAGGATTCAGAGTCTGAAATAATCTTATTTGATAATATGGTATGATAGTTCTGTAGTTAAAATTAAATGAAGATTATCTATGTTTTTATTTGTTACTTTTTTAATGATAATTTAGTTTAGGTTTCTTAAAAATTATTCAGATTGCTTTAGAATTGATTTAGGTTGGAATATAGAAGAACCTTAACAGTTTTATAAACATAATCTGTGCTTGAATGTTATTTTTGTATATCATTTAAAACAAATTATAAATATCTAAAATAATCTGTCATTTTTGCTGTTTTGCTAGTAATAGTTTTACTCTATATTTCCTTTACAGGTATGGTGGGCCAGACAGTTTTCAGGTGACTTATAAGTTTAGCTTGAGCTGGAGTGCAACTCTTGTGACTAGGTGGAATATTGCAGTAGCTATGATCGACGGTCGGGGGTCTGGGTTGATGGGAGTTGAAAATCTTTTCTCCATTTATAGAAAGCTTGGATCGGTGGAGATTGATGATCAAATTGCTGTCACTAGGTAAATGATCGTTGCAAATCTAAAAATACCTGAAAAGTGGCTTATCGAAATTTACTTTTCATTTTCCAAAAGTAACCTTCTTAACAGATCATTTAAAATTATGACACTGTAATTACTTCTTTATTTCACTTTAATTTACTTGGTATTTAAGTGAGAGTTGCATTTAACATTTTAAAAATGTACCATATCACAATTGAGAACCTCATGTTGCAACAATTAAGACTAAATTAAGGTATGTTTTAATATTGAAAGAAGAAAACATTGAAATAAAATACAGTATATTGTTGATTAAATTTCAGTTACCTTCAAGACAATTTTAGCTTTCTGAATCGTAGTAAGAGCAGTATCTGGGGATGGTCATATGGTGGTTACGCTTCAGTGTTGGCGCTTGCAAGGGGTGGTGATACTTTCAGCTGTGCAATGTCTGTGGCACCTGTCACCGACTGGATTTATTATGGTCAGATTACAGTGATTATATAAATACAGAAATATTTAAGACAAATAGACTAAAGCAGCCAAATTAGTTTATAACAAATGATCAGAGTCGTCATCATATTCTCAAGAATTTTTGGCAGAAAAACATGGTTAGAAATAAAAAAAATTAAGAAAATAGGGCAGGCTATATAACAACAATTTACATAGTTGTAGAAAAAATATCCTGACCTAATAATACCAGAAAAACTGAGTGTGATCACTGTAATAAAGTGCTGAAGTTATTTCCGTTTTCTTTTTCATTTGTAATTATTTCAGATACAATTTACACTGAACGCTACATGGGCTTGCCTACCGATGCAGATAATGCCTTGGGTTATGCAGAAGCTTCTGTAAACAGTGTTGCTACGGTAAGTCATTAATTACGTTTTGAAATAACTTCTATAGGTTCTTAATCTTTTCCATAATTTCCTCAAACTTTGTTAAATACTATTTGTTTGGAAATTAATAAAACCTTTTTTAATTTACCACATTTTAATTCAAACTTTACTGTTATGATATAACATAATGTAAAAGATGAATGTAGATATATTTATTAAATATTGAGTTATATTTTATTGCTTACACTGTACCAGAATGTAATAGAATAATTCATATGTCAGATAATTTGACTACTCATTAATTTTATTTCAATATTATTTTCGATAATTATTTTAAAGGTTACTGGCTTGGCAAACAAAAGTTATATGTTGGTGCATGGTACAGTGGATGATAATGTTCATTTCCAACAGTCTATGATGCTTAACAAGATATTGCAGCACAATGATATTTTCTTTACACAGATGGTGAGTAATAAGAAACTTTTTTGTTCACAAAAAAATAAATAGCAAGGTGCTTAGTGGTAATTTCGATAATGGGGTTACATTGTACTATGTGTTGGTTACATTGTACTATGTGTTGTACTATGTGTTGTCACCTTGATGACAATTTGTCCACTAAGCCGCTTCAGTTGATCAAGTTGCTGCCAATGACCGTGCATGTGCACTGTGATATTTTCTCAAGAGAGGGCTTTTTCGCGAATTTTTGCATTTTTGGAATAATCCCGACATCTGTCACTCAAAATTTCGGTAAGTTAAACAATTTATTTTATGTTTAAACTTTAGATTGTTATATTTGTTATATCTTTGCATAGGTTAAAATGCTATATTCATATTTTTATGATTTTTTTCAGAATTAGCCATCAGGAGGAAATCAGAATCATTATGTAAATGGAATTGCCACATACTGGTTTTCCATAGAAATGATCAGTGGTTCTTAACCTCTGTGTAAAGTTTTTTTAAATTTTCGTAAGTAAATTCAAAATTTTTTTAATTTTAAATACATTTGTTTTCAAATACACGCGTAAGTAAGTTGGTCAACACTAAAGTTTAAACTTTACACGACACTTTGTAAGCTGATGTCCGTGGTTCTGCTCACACAGAGATAAGAGTTTTGAGACACAGGCAAATGGCACTGTAATTTATATTCTAGATTTTTATTCTGAACTAAAGATTTTAGACATTGCAAAATACATTGTAATCGGTTAAGAGTCATTATTAGAAGCTGGCTCATTTAAACAAATAGATAATAATCTAAAAAATCAAATATTTTGAGTTCAAGAATATTAAGTGCCGCTAATAGGTACTAAAAATATTTAAAAAAATATTTTAATTTACGGAGTTTATTTTCTGATATTTCTGATTAAGAATATTAACAATCAACGTCTATTCCAGAGTAACAATGCCGCGCAAATATATAAGAAAAAAATTACTTCATACACACACGAAGCTGTAAACAATGCTATTGAAGACATGAAAAACCACCAGTTGATATAATATGCTGTAGACTAACAGTATAATATCCCAATAATTATTATTTTTGACCAATTTAGCGAAAATTATAAATTTGCAAAAGTGGGAAGACCACAGCTACTCCATGGAACGAGGAAGAGCAATTAGCTAATACTATTCGAATTATGGAAAAGGGAGGGGCTTGGTTTATCACAACAAGAAATATTACATGTAGTCATTGAATATGTAAAATATTTCAGTTTATTGGAAACCCCATTTAAAGACATTTCAGGTCTAGATTGGTTTATAAATTTTCGCAAAGATAACAGCTTTCTATTAAAAAACTTTAAGTAGTTGAATATATTAGAAAGAAAATGACAGATCCCTTTATGATTTTTGAATATTTTCAACTGTAAGAATATACTTTTGACTAATTTAAATGTATTTAAAAGTTCACACTTGGTATTTAATTTGTATGAAATTTCGTTACCCTTGGAACCAAGAAGAACAAAGGTATGATGAATAAACCATTCTCAAGAACTACTTGAATGACTGGATAAGAAAATATCACAGTATTAACAAGTGCAAGTGCCAGTTGTTAAAAATCTATCACCTTTGTTCAAAGGAAAAAATGTGTGGCACCAGTAGATGACTCAACCTGTAAGCTATGACTTTGAGCTATTATATGCGGCGAATGCAGAGAAATGGATGGAGTCAACAATTTTCTATAGCTATATGGAAAATATCCTGATTCAATGTTTAGACGAAGAACGACCGGTGTTCATAATTTACGACAGATATTCCACGCAAGTAGATGCTAATGTTATAGAATTGGCCATTTAATGCAAAATTATACTTTTCAAACTGCCTCCACATATGTTTCACTTGCTACAGTCTGTTGATATTGGCATATTCAAATGGTTTAAAAGTAAGTGGAACGCAAAATTAGTAGTATGGCAGCACCATAATGTAGGTAGAAAAATGCCAAAGCATCCATTTTCCCTAACGTTTGCTGAAACGTGGCATGGTGCAAATTTAGATATGATCAAAAGTGGGTTTAAAAAAACTAGGATTCACCCATTTAATAGTAACACCAGAAGACAACTTTCGAAAGGTTTTAACAGGAAATGTAAAAAAATTCTTATCCACAAACACAACTAAAATTAAAAAATCCAAGGTCTTTGAAAATATGTCTATTGGCATTCTGAGTAAAGAATTAAGTGTCACTGAAGTTACTTGTGAAGAACTGAGCACATTAAATCAACAAAGTGCTAATTCTGGTACTAAGAAAGTTTCCTTTCTGACTCAACGTTTAAAAGAAGAGATCTAGAACATCCGTTTTCAGATAATGAATTTACCAGAATGCCTACAATTTGAGCAAAGTTATTGTCTTAAACCTAAAGAAATGGAAACTCCAAAAATATGTATAATTTTTGACATAAAAATAAATTTAGAAGTATAATATTAGAAAAATTCATTGACATCAGGATGTGACTGGCTGTCACATCTTTTTTGTGGAATTACTGCGTCTATGGGTATTTCAATGATTTCGATATATTTAATTGAAAGGATATATGTAAAGAGAAGAATGTATTTCAAATGGTAAGGAAGCTGAGATGAATGTTAGTCAATATAAAATACGTGAGTTTGCAACCGATATAGATGCATTGAATGACAAAAATTCAAACACTCCAATTAAAAAAAAAATAAAAAAATTAAAATGAGCAAAGGAAAATAAAATGCATTTTTGAAGGAAGATTATTATAACGAAATAAATAAAATGGACATGAAATAAATAAATGACATTTTTGTTAATGATGGGACCGGTATTACAAAAAATTATGCCTTCCCCGCTCCCAGAAAATTACAAAGGTCCCTTACCTGACAAAACCAAAAAGCAAATCCAAAAGGATAAAAGTGTATTGTACAATGTATCTGATGAAAGTGAAACCAAATGCCAGGATAGTCATAAATTTAACAACTGTAAAACTAATAATATAACTTATCATGATAATAAGACTAAAGAAGGAGACACAAATTATAAGAACGAAGCAAGGCTTGAGGAATAACAGTACTTGCAAGTAATGCCAATAAAGAAAAATGCTGGCAGAAGACTATAACGATAATGACCCCGTACTTGTAAAGTAAAACAACATGAAGAAATGGACATATTCGATTTGTTAAGAAAATTGTAAACGAAGAAACTTACTCTACTGTAAACTTTTTGAAAACAATTAAGAACATATCAAAGTTTAAATTTATACTTCCCAAGAAAAAAGATTATGATAACATTCTAAACTACAAATAGTGAAAAAATACAAAACGAAAATAATAATTAGAAAGAATATACATTGCTAACTGAAAATGACAATGTAAATTTTCAAAGAATTTCGTGCATAGTCCGTACATCCTCATACATGTATCATCTATATTACCAAAAGTTCTGAACTCTGAAGGTTGATAAAAAATGTGATTTAAATAGTGATAATAATATTAAATTTAATGATGACTTTTTTCAGTAATAATTTACTTAAATATGTTAAAATAAAAGTATTGTTACCAAACAACGACAGTTCAAAGTAATTTAAAGATTTGGAGTTCACTATAAAATGTTTTAAAATACATAAGTATTTTGAACGTAAGTATGTTACAATTTTATATTTTTAATTTTCATTATTCCTATTAAGGCAGGTTAAATTTTTTTAACAAAATGCATTATTTTATAGAGTTGTTATCAGCATATAGAAAAAATATAAAAGTAGTGTATAAGACTAATTGCAAGTAATTATTAATATAGTATCCCACGAGATTTTACAATTATGAAAATAGAACTTGTTTTGATTCTTCACTTTTAATTTGTTACTTATCTGATAATTTACTTATGAAAGAGGTAAAGTGTTAAGTGCTCCTGACTCCAAACAGGACAATTCAAAATATAAGTTTTATAAAAATAATTTTCAGACTGTTCCATGGTGAAGAAATCATTTTCATATATATCGCCTGGTATGAAGTTTTATGAGGAGTAAAATCAGAAGTTCAGAGAGCATATGAATTTCAGAGCGTTAAAAACTGTTAGGTGGTTTTTCCGTGCAACATTTCTGCGCATCTTTAGTGTGAGATATCAATATGTTTATTTGGCATTTTGTTATGACGTAATTGCAGTGACGGATTGTGACAAACATAGTTTACCATCGTTCGCTTATATCAAAATGTAATCATTAAATGTCATTATGTGTGAATATTTGGTGTTTTCTGTCCTACAAAATTATAAAGTCGCTTTTAGTTTTGACTGCTTAGTCTGATGTTACTAAATGTTTTTAATTTTTGTATAAAATTGATCTTGTTTTTTTGTGTTTTACTTCAAGATAATTATATTGTCAGCATTTTTTTATTAAAGAATTTTTCATTTAGATTTAATGATGTTGTTATTTGTATTTATATACAGTTTTACCTATTTTATACATTCCAAGACAATCGTACTTAAGGAGTAACCTCCAGTCAGTCTTGGAGCTGATACACAATTTTTTTTAGAGGTGAATATGAATAAATAATAAATATCAACTTGACCTTAACAAAGAACAAAGCCCATTTTTGACTGCCATTTATATACTGCTAATTATATATTTATATATTTCGGAATCACACCTTATTCATTTCAAAACAAAGCAAGATTTCAAACTCTTATCTAAAAAACTAGTCAAATTTGAAAAAGAACTGGGCACAAAGCATTAGTCGTTTAATTAAATATCCAAAAGCGATAAACTTTTCAGTAAAATTTTTAGTGATTCTTTTTATTTTAACCAAATAATAAATATTCTGTTAACTTTTTCATCGAAGAATCATTTGAAATTATTCCAAAGCACCTTATATAAATGATTATGATGATGTTGAGGTGAATTATTTTACATTTTTATTTCTCATAACTTTGGTCCTTCATATATTTTTAACGGTTTTTATCTCTAAATGTAAACCCATAACTTTAATGTTAATATTCATTGTCTGTCTGTCCGTTTGTTGCACTCAAATATCTGTTATGATGATTTTTTCTAGAATGGAGATAGTGAATAATCAATATTTTAAAAGTACTTTTAACTTTGAGAAAAAGTACTTTTAAAATATAGATAAAATCCTGAATAAGGGTGATCTTTTATAGTTTGATGGACAAAAACCTGAGTTGAGAAGCACACTTTAGTTTTGCTTAAGTTTTTAATCATAGTTACAACCCTAGTCATTAAAAAAAATTATCACTGCGTATAACTGTTTAGAAAATTGCATCATTATTATTCAATAGGGGCTATAAATTTAGTTCTTTAATATGGAGGAGGTAATTAAAAAACTTAAACACTATTTTATATTTGAAGAATTTAATTATCTGCTCTGTATATGTATTGTTCGATAATTAACAGTATATTTTTCTTGAATAGAGTAAATGATGAAAAGACAATTGCCTGCTGCTTGCTTCAGAAGTTCATTAGTTATTAAAAGAATGCGTGTTGGAATAAGTCTTATAAACTTTTTTGTTCAGGGTATGTAAACTTTTTTATTAGTGTTCTTTATGTAGTTTATTGGATATAGTTAAGGAATTCTTTTCAATGGGTTCAATGTAAATAATACAAACGCTGTTCTACGTTTGTATTAATATTTCTCCTAAACAAGTGAAATTTAGGGTGAGCTTACAATAATTTCAACAAGTGATCTGTATATGGTGAGATGTATATGATGTGCAAAAACTGAAAATTGCGAAAGATTTTGAAAAACTAAATATACAGGTTTGATGAATTCATAATTCTTTCTTGAAGAATGAAGCATTTTATGAGGACTACAGCTTTTTCGTGAAAGAAAATCCATCTCTTCTAATATTAGTTATCAATTAAGTAATCTATTGAGCCGTTTAGCTTCTTAAGTTTGAAATATAACCAAGGAAAAGGATAACTCTACTTGTTATAGCACCATATTCAATGAAAAATATGCAAACTTTGAATGGTTCTTTCGAATAGCTCGTAAAAGAGAAAAGATAAAATAAAGCGAACCTGAAAAGTAAAACTACAATTCAAATGTTACTAATGTGCCAATTTTATTTATTGATTTCATTTGAGGGTAATTGAATGTAACATTCGCTTTATTCTTCTGTTTATCTGGATTTGGTAATTGCCATAATGGATGGTATTGAATTTATTTTCACACATTCTAAAGTATAAGCAGATAAGACGAAATGCAAGCCAACTTATTTATTTCTAGAAAATATTTTGAGAAATTAAAACTTTAGTTAAAAATTAAGTTTCATTGCAGGATTTTGTTGTTTTTAATGCTCATCGTAGCTTGTAGTAATATTGTACCAACAGATCTTTTAATCTCTAATTATAATATGAAGATTAAAGAATGTTGAATGTTAAATTGCAAAAGAAAATTTTATTTAATATATTTTATTTATGTTTTTTATTACAGTGTTCCCCAAATAACCTTCCTCCATCGGATATTGGAAGTTTTGTGAAGTTGGAATGCAAAAGAATTTTTAGAATTGAAGAAAAAAATGATGGAATATTAAATTACAAAACTCAAAGAATTTTTATTGCAGAAGCATTGGCATATTAATGCTGTACTCTATGCTATAAAAATATTGCATTTGAAATGTCATATTTAGCAAAATAAAGATCTAGTTTAGTCAAACCTTTTATTTAAAAAGAGAATGCAACTTAACATATAGCTCTTAAGATTCACTAACAAATTATCATATAGCTTTTAAGTTTTACTAACATTGCTTTCACAAATTCATAGCAGCAAACTAAGCTTATTTTACAACAGGTTTAAAAAAATTTTATTAACCAAATAAGTTTAGGTACTACAGGTTTTGAGAATTGACACAGGAAATCGGAAAGTAATCTTTAATGAAATTTTTGTTTTCAGAGTTACAGTGATGAAGATCATAGTTTGGCGAGAGTCCGACCTCATCTCTATCATGCATTGGAGAAGTTTTTAAGTGAATGTTTTCGATAAGTTTTTGATGACGTTTAATATTATAAATTGAAAATGAAAAATAGGTGTAAAATTGAAAATGAAAGATAGTTGTAGTGTTCTGTAGTATAATAGTGTTATCTTGTATATAATGGACTTTATAGAGTTGAATTTTTTATGCAAAAATATTTATAACAGTATTTGTCAACAAAAACAAAATTTTTCCCATTATTTTCAATCTTGAGGAAAGTTTTATATATTTTATATATGTTTGTTTATATATATGTTTGATGAACAGTAATGTAAATTTAAAAGAATGTATCACGTGATAATTGTAAATTGAAATGAAAGCAGTGAACTGTAGTATCTTGGCCATATATTTATAATTTATCACTACTAATTTATATGAAGCAAACATTATTTTATATTAGCGTGATATCACTTAAAAATTTATTGTGTTATATAGGGAGACGGATTATAATATTATCACAGTATTTATTAAGTTATTTTGTACAAAGCTGATTAGTTGTAAGATTCAATTTATTATGCTTAGTGTTGTAAAGCATGCGCAGTCCTGGCAGGTTAATTTTCTCAAGAATTAACTTTTTAAAGTGACACTTTTTATTGTGACCATGTGGAATATGGGTGTAATTACGTATCAAATACGGGTGTAATACTGTTTAGTCAGTGACTTGTTGTAGTAGATTAAATTGGTGTGTAAAGTGTCATCAAATTGCATTTTTAATGGCATATAAATGCTACAGTTGCTTTTATATACAGTTTATACAGTGATATTTTGTACATATAGCTTATTTAATTATTAATTGTACCCAAAAGTGTAAAAATTGCAATTTCAAATATAGAATGAATATAAGAATGTAGTGAAAGATTTCATTTACACAATAACATTATTTGTAAATAGCACTTAAATAAATTAGGTAATATTATATTCCAGATACACAAACACTTTTTCGTCTCTACAAGATAAAATTTTAAATAACACAGACACTTGGAATTATTAAAATAAACTAAGTACAAATTAGCTTTTAGGCAAGAAAACAAAGTACAAGTAAAAAAGTACTCAAAAAAAATATTGTCATTATAATATTATTTACTAATAAAATAATATAAAAATAAATGTAATCAAGTTTTACGCTTTTCATGTCTATTAATTAAATGTTAATTTTAAAAAGCAAAACCAGTTTTAGATTGAAAAATGAATAAATTATGTAAATAAAGTGTTTTACCATAATCTATCATATCTGTAAAGTATAAAGTCAATTTATTTAAAATAACATTCAATACTTTTTTTAAAGTGCGGGTGGTAGCCCAATCAATCAGGACTGTACTCATTTAATATCTTTACTTCTATGGTACGAATAGCGGGATATGTTTTTGTGACATATCGATTAAACTGGTTAATATTCAGATAAGGTTGAAAAATAAAAGAAAGAACTTTTTTCTCCTAAGGTTTTTCCTATTTTGACAGTTGTGGGGCCAAATTGATTCAATTTATGTTATTTAGACATATATTGCTGCCAAAAGAAAATAAGAATTCTTTTCTCTTTTAAATGTGCCACTTTGACAAAATGTTGCTCAGAAAGGCTTGAGAAATTTCTACATGGTTTTATAACACTTTCGACTCAGTTTGACATTGAAAGACATGAGTTTAAGTTGTAAAAATATTCTTGTCATAAATACCAAAATAGAATACAGAAACATTGTTTATAGCTAGCTTTGTAGTTTAATTGTAATGAGTAATTATTTCACAAGATTCATATATGCTTAGTTCAAACATATGTATAAAGTAAATGAACAGAAAATATTGAATATTATTTGTTTTAATTTTTTCTGCTGAATCTTGATATATTCTAATGTTTTCTTAATTCCATGGCTTCAATGACCATATATTATTTGATTTTTTACTGACTTATTTCTGTCTACTAATTAAATTATTGCATTATTGAATGAAGGCATGGTTCTTGCTTAAATGTCTATCGAGTTATTTATGACGCTCTGTAAAAATTAAATGAATAATAATATAGCCATTAGCAACTAACAGGTGGATAATTTTTGATAACATTGTTTTTTATGAGTTTAAAAAATGTTGCAAATTTGAAATAGATGCTATATATAACAGACATGAAGTTATGTATAAATAGATGCTAACTGCTGTGCCATGATACCATATTTAAATTCAATTAAAACACATCTGAATTAAATTTTCTTATGCCATGCAACGTACATAGAGATAATTTAATAAAAAATTTTGGTTATGTGTTTGGCAATGTCAATGCAGTATTTTAATTTTTAAAACATAGATAAAATGCAGTTTTCAACTATTTATCAGCCAATAATAAAAAATTATGTGTAAAATGAAGGAACAATGTTATAGAATTTAATTCTCAAATGGAAATTATAATATCTAACCATGGTCACTAATGGCAGTGATAAACACCTCGTTGAAACAAATTGCCGAAATGAAGTAATTATCGATTACAAAAATTGTAAAACGAATGTTGATTATTTAAAATTTTATGAAAAAGTCTGAAGGAAAACTGCAGCATTTACATAAAATGCAGATTTAGATATTTGTGACTTGTATGTATCACAAGTTTATAATCACCAGATGGCCCTGATAACATCTTGCACGGTTCCTATTATAATTTTCACATCATACTTATATAAAGGTATAAATAATATATGTCATATATGTAAATATAAATATAAGAGTGGAATAAAATACTTTTTTCTTTTTTAGATTTTTTCTTTGTACCTAATTAAAGTTTTATTTTCTTTTCTCTATTTGGGCTTAAAATAGTTATATTCTTAACAAACTTGAATATACCAGCTGTTTCAACTGGCAACCAGTTGAAACAGCTGGATATGCAGATCGCCTAGATAATGTAATATTCAAAATTCAATTTGTAAATGTTATGCTGCAATAAACAAATAGAGATTGATATTGAATTTTATAACAATTTGTATCCTAAATATGAGAATTGAACATGATATGATTTGATGAAGAAGAACTATAGGTTTAAATGCAGTTTAAGAAATTAGAATTTTTTGTTAAGTTCTTCCACAGGCGCATCATTTGAAACAAACCAAATATATTTTTAGGTTTCATTTAATACATCTAAAATATTTTGTGATTTGTTTGTTTATTGTTCATACCTTCTGTATTCTAGCAGTAGCTGAATAAATTGAAGACCAATTTGAAACTTATATGTGACAAACAAACCATTACTTTTTGGAATTAAATTGGCTAAGTTTGTATCAAGTATATTAGTTAAATATGAGACATTTTTTTCACTTAACCTCTCGGTTGGTGTTGAGTGCATAGGTCCCTTTCAAATAACATTGGCACTCGCACCATGTCAATAAAATAATGTATAATTCCAAAAGTATTGATTTTATTGTAAGGAATTTTTTTTCGTAGACAGCGAAGAAATATAATGAAAACATGGTCGAAAAATTTGTACCATATTTATGTAGTCATGAGTATAAAAAATAATGAAAACAAGAAAAACGAAATTTCCACGTTTCAGTAAGAGATAAAGGCCAAGAGCTGTAGTCACTTAATAAGTGACAGGCGCGCTTGAGAGGTTAAACGTAAAGAAAATTAAAAATTTGAAAAAACAATAAGAGTAATTTCAGATCCTAGGCTGTAAAATTTATACCCAATTATTATAATATTCCTACGATTCTTGAACAAATGCATTAAATTATATGTGATCATGAAAATTATATGAAAATAGATAGTGACAAAATTGCCTCACAATTTTTTATTTATACTTATAGCGAGTATAATACATTTGATACTTCAAGATGTATGTTCCAGATGATTGATGTTCCAGAAATGATTGATGTTCCAGAAATTAACAAATTACATTGCAATATCTGCCGTTCGTAATCATCAATTGATTTGTTCAAGGAGAATCAACGAAAGAGACATTCCAGCAAAATGACAATAGAAGATCTTAGATCTTAAAATAGAAGATCAGCCAGATGCCCTATAACTAGTCAATTGTTTCTTCCACTGCAACTGCACAGCAATGTATTATCATATATTAATTTAAAGTTAATGTATGATAATAGAGGCTATTTGTTAAAAAATTGACAAATTTTCGACGCTAGGAAATTCTGGGCATTATTTGTGTCTAGTAGGTGCAGAGTCACGATACAAATTTCAGTTTGCGTTGCCTATAGGCAATCTCTAACTATTTGTTGATAAATTTACAGTACCTAAAGATATTACTAAAGCTCTGATCTCTTTGTAAACTCTGAATTATTGGAAAGGTGAGCAAAATAGTAATTATTGAATGCTTCAATTCTTCACCATGGCCACTATTGCTTTTCTGGCAGCGTTGCTGTAGTTGAAATAATGCTTAGTTTATATACGATAATCTTTAATAAAGGTAGATAGAGCCTGCTAAAACACTCTGACATTACGACAATTACAAAACAAAATTGGTTATAATCAATACCAATATTATGCAGAATGTGATAAAACATTAAGATAAGCATTTCATGTTTTTCTTTCTATATTCATGGAAGTTTTTCACATTGGTAAGCATCGCATTATTTGAATAAACCTGTAATTTGTGTGAAGTATTTCCTTTGCGTATCATCTGAAACAATTAGAGTATTTTTGTTTAATTGTACCCATTGGTTACTGCTAGTTCAGTGTTTCATGTTCTTCCTGAAAAGTGTAAACTGCCATTTGTGTACCTTTAATAAAAAGACTTTAAAAACATCTTTAATAAAATAGCAAAAACGTGCAAGTTGTGGTCTTCCTTTCGGTGTATATTTGTGATAAATAAAACAATTTGTAGATTGTAAAGCATTATTTGTGGTATGTTAATCCATTTTCTCCTAAATTATTCTACGAATATTTGGACTGTCTAACAGAAATTATTAGCCACTACTTGCTTCTGTTCTTTGCTTAATTGAATGAAATAGACGTTAGTCAATACCTATGTAATCACATTTGGCTCTGAACACAGGGCTAACATACTTTTCTACACACATCTTTTTTTGTGGGTCCAGCATTTACAGACAGGATGAAGTGTTTTAAATACTGTTTGAAATCCACTTTTTACACCTGGTGAAGTGTCCATTATTAATATTTTTGGTTTCAGTTCGACATTAAGAATACTATAAATGGTAGTTTTTAAATTATTGAAGATAAATTCATAGTTTTTTGCAAACAGCCATTCCTAAGTAATAAAATTTTTCTCCCTCCAATCAAATTAATCTGTAAGTCGTATCAATTATGCAACATTAACTAATAATTTTTAGTGCATATAATAAAAGAGATAATAATATCTTCTGTCATATGCGCAATATCCTTTATTTTATGCAATTTTTAAAGGATATAATAAAATATGTAAATTGGAAATAAATTTGGTACTTTAAACAGGAACATCGTATCTCCTTTGTTATCCGTGATATTGTTCAAATAAAAGTATTGCAATAGTTTCCAAGGATTTTGCCATTTGTTTGAAGCCGTATTTCTAATTCTCCCAGACTGATTGTTAGACAAAAGAGATCTATAAAGAGATTTTCTAGTTTCACTTAAAAATTGCTAATTTTTCCTGTAGCCAGTATAATTACTAAAAGTTTCTGATAATGGTGTTAAAAATGGCTTTTCACGTTATTAATATAAAAATGGTTTATTTGACTTGGGACTGACTTTTCAATCCTCAGATAACATTTACCCAAAGATTCATTTTGACTTTCTGACAGTTTTTTGGAATATTTGTCAAAATGTGAAAGTTATCAGAAGGATAAATGTTATCTGGAAAATGAAAAACAGCCCTTAGATCCACAAAAGTGATGTTTTTTTAAGTAATAGTATAATTCTGGTTTGACAATCGCTTTAACCTCAATTTTAGACTGAAAAGTTTTTTGATGAAGTTTTTTTTCATAAAACTTAATTTTCTTTCTTTTATATTAATTTCCATTTTCTATTCTCGGATCATCCAATTTGGGACTACAAGGATTATTTATCGGGAAGAGAAGAAAATAAATTTGGAATGTATATTTGCGCTTGGTCCCAACTAAGTTGTAGAAATTGATTACTTATTTCACTGCTTACACTGAAAAATACTAAAATTAATGGAATATACATGTGTCCGCGACCCTTATCCGAAAAAATACCTAGTTGTGCTCCAGCAAGAGGTTGCCAAACAGCATATATTTCACAAAAATGTTGACATGTTAGATTTTTTATAAATAATAAAAAGTCTATTGTGAACATAGTCCAAGCTTTTAACTGTCGCGCTACTTCGCGTTGCGGAGCGCTCGCTATTCGCCACGTGACTCGCCTAGTCACTCGCGACGATCGCATTGACGGCTGTTTTTTGAACAAGAATAAAGGAAGGAGTGGCGAGGCGAACGCCTATATTTGGTATTATGTATGTATGGGTTTTGGCAATTGCATATGATTGTGTGTAGTATGTATTGGTTACGTTTGCAACTATGATTTCTTAATTAAGGGCGTTTGGTGATTTTAAACACCGCAGTATATATCACATTATATTTGATAGTAATATTTTGTAATATAATAGTTACAAAATATTACTATTAAATATATATTAATCTATTTACAGTGGTAATCTGTATATAAGTACTTGCCAGTTATAGGTATGTACATATTTTTTAGCTATCTAAGAATAAAATCAGTAATCATTCAGCTATGATTGCTACGGGCGTGTACGTATGATATATCAAATTATTATTGCACTGATTTTTCAATCGATTGAAGTAAAAATAAATTGTAAAATCACAAGTTAATGAAAATTAAATGACAAGCATTTTCAACACGTGTTTTCGACACATTCTTGCACATGTTTTTTTGTTTCTTTGTAGACTATATTAAATACAGAAACGTCGTGGTTTTTTTGTCTTAATTATACTGCAATCTATCACCACACTGGGACAATGAGCGGCAAGTTTGTCGGTTGTTGCTTGGACAGGTTTAGGAGGACGATTCATGTCGCATCCTAAATTCAATATTTATGTGCTTTTATTGTAGCACATCTTGTGGAATTCTATGTTTTAATCGGCGTTTCGTTCGGGTATTATCAATCACTTTTTGAGCAAGTTTATTTGGGTGGTTTACGATTCTGTCTTTGTAGGACTTTATATGTCTACCGATTTCCTCTCTAACCTAATTATGCAATTGTTGGTTAGTTACAAACTGGGAAAAAATATCGAAAAATTACTTAAGAACCTAATATTTTAGAATAAATAACATTAAGTTTTTTTAGAGGGGTTAAGAGTTTTCAGGTAAGGGGAAAATAATGTACCATATGGAAAAGGGATAGACTTCTGCTTATTACGAAAGAACTTGAGGTATCTTCGTTTTTGAGATGTAGAAGTGTCTTGTATTACAACAACAATAGTTTTAACTTTTTTGCACTCTGTGTACTTTACATTTCATTCCCTCTTCTTTATATTATTATATTGTGTCTCGGTGATCCATTCTTATGGCGTTCAATGCGATGAAGATAAAAGAACGGTGTCATTGGAATGACTTATCGGTGCGTTGTAACTAATTTCATAATTTTTGATCAGATGGGGATATCTTTCCGATTCTTTATCATATTGCTTATCTCATGAAGCTTTCTTTGGTGAGTGAGAAGCTTTACCGATATTTGAACTATAGCTCTATTCGTGTTTGCCATTGATTTTATGCTTATTGTTTAATATTGTTCACTAATGTGTATTAATATATCTATGTGCGAAGAGAATTAGATCAAAATTTATTAAATCTGTCATCGCTCGCTTGTTATGGTTTAAGAAATGGACTGATTACGCGTAATCGAATGTTCAAAGTGTGAACTGCACACTGGAGATAGAGGAGACGTAGTATCATTGTGTAGAATTTTTCATTATGACGTTTATTTGAGGTTTTGACCGACCAACATGATAACAATATTGGAATATGGAATGTATTTTTAGTTTGTCATTAGCAACCTATGATAGACATTCCGATTTTCATGACGCCAAATTTCTATGCTGGTAAGCCAGCGTTGTGATTCGTTGTCGTGTCAAAACGTCTTTATTCATTTAGACTAATGTACTGAGGAAGCTTGAATACAATTTTTGAATAAGCGAAAACTTTTTGGATAGTGTTGGCGAAAAGGTAATGTTGGTCAAATATGTATCTATGATGGTTTGAGGGCTATAACATCGTTCAGCGATTACGAGTATCAAGGTCAGTTCAACTTATATGCAGGACCATAACTAGCCTAACTTACGTCCCATGTCACCTTTTTTATCGCGGCATCTCTCGCACTGCCCTTGTAGCTTGTGTGATAATTAATATTAAAAAAAAATTAGAAGCGGCATCGAAATATAAAAACCCTGACTATTAAATATATCGGTTAAGTTATACATTCTGATTCATCTACTGAGAATATCGATGAAGCGCAGAACATTTATTTGATGGAATGGCCAGTTCACTCGACGTGGTACACTCGTATATGTGTATTTATTTGAAGTTACAGCCTATTACATACAAATTGAAATATGAACATATCATTAACATATGTAAGTATTGGTTTGAGAATATAGTTTCTTTATGTAACGATTAAATTTTTGCGTGCAAGTATAGGTTTGTGAATATAATCTGAATTTGAAAAATGACCAATGAATGAATAACGGACATATTAAGGACACACAAAGGTAAACATTGGTAACATCTTACTACTTAGCCTGCGACAAATAATATTACTCTTGTCATGTAGAAGTAAATAATATTGCTTATCGGAACATCTTAGAAATAAAAATATAATAACTATCTTGGATCATCGAAACGTAGGACAGTTAGACCTACCTAAATATCTTGCCGACCAATTAGAATAAATTCAAACTTGTTTATTGGATTATGTTCATTTCAAGAACATACGATAATTTTTCTGAATATTGTTCACAATTTAATAATCTTCACACTCCTACATATTTTTGATTCAGAACGTAGTGCATACATTCTTGTTTGAAATGAATATTTCATTTCAAACAAGAATGTTAACGCATTTAAAAACAATTTTTACGAATCACTACAGTGTAAGTAGGAGGTATTATAAACCAATAGACACGATCGTGTAATCTACGTTTTTTGCTCTAGAGAGTTCAATCTTATGATTAACATATATTTACAGAAACGACACCATAATTACAAAACATTAATGAATTACCTCAAAACGTTTAATGTAAACTTGATTTAGCATAGCAAAGATTAAATGTCGTGACGTCTATGTGATCATCATTGTTTTATTTACGTACAATATGTGATCAAATTTAGTTCTTTGTTCACGTATGAAGTGTTAAGTGGGTACAGGCGTATCACTTTACAATATATTTTTTAATTACATGTTAAGATTCAATACGATACTTTTCAGTATATACCTTTTAGAATACTGCAAATAAACGTGAGGATAACAACTTATTTTATGTTTTGCATCCCATACAATGAAAAGGAGGGTGAAAGAAATTGTACTTACTCCCGTCAAGTGGGGTGTCACTGGATAGGTTTTCTCAAATAATATAAACAATTATCTTGGAATTAATTTTGTTTTAATGCTTTTGTCTCGATTACTTGTGCTCAAATTCGTTAACTAGGGAGGATCCCTTTTTAACGATTAATTTAAAAATAAAAAAAAAGAAATGGAGCCC
Source organism: Druceiella hillmani (assembly GCA_039881145.1). Lineage (NCBI taxonomy): Eukaryota > Metazoa > Arthropoda > Insecta > Lepidoptera > Hepialidae > Druceiella > Druceiella hillmani. The sequence goes on from JAYKKI010000002.1 coordinate 55,891,135, forward strand.
TTGCACCTCCATGAAAATTATAATAGTGACAATCCAGTGAGCATTCAATAGATAGCATACAGTTTGACACAAAAATTTGAAACTTTATCGTTCTATGAAGATGACAACTTATTTTATGTGTGAAATTTCATCATTCCATGAGGATAACAACTTATTTTATTGGTAAAATTTCATCGTTCCATGAAGATGACAACTTATTTTATGTGTGAAATTTCATCATTCCATGAGGATAACAACTTATTTTATTGGTAAAATTTCATCGTTCCATGAAGATGACAACTTATTTTATGTGTGAAATTTCATCATTCCATGAGGATAACAACTTATTTTATTGGTAAAATTTCATCGTTCCATGAAGATGACAACTTATTTTATGTGTGAAATTTCATCATTCCATGAGGATAACAACTTATTTTATTGGTAAAATTTCATCGTTCCATGAAGATGTACTACATAGAACAATGAAACTTTTGTCAAGGTGAAGTAGTTCTTATGATTTAGGTGTCGCATAAAGTTTGAAAGAAGTTTAAGTTTTAATAAATAAATGGATAACTTTATAAATAACAAGTAATCCCGATAAATTCGCTATGTAGTTATTATACTTATTTCGTGGGTCACAAAATAGCTATAATATTATTACTGACAATGTGAAATAATATGTACCTAATATATAAAGAGGGTCTAAGTAATTTTCTAACTAAAAGAGTCTACGGAAACCTATCGTGAGCGTGTTCGGCATGTTCTTGGCCGCTTTTTGTATATTTGATGTTGTTTGATGGATTTCGATTTTTGGTTGTACAGATTATAACTTAAGATCGTCTTTTAATAACATTCCGATTTAGGTTTATTTGTTCCTTACCTTTAAGCAAATTTATACAGAGCAAATACAGAATGGAAGTTTTACATACTATTAAAGTAACATGAGAGTCATACTTATTCTGGATCTATTGTTACGTTGCACGTAACTTTACTAACAACTATAAATCTTGACGTAATCTAAAGCCTTGACGTAAGATCTCTCTTTTTTGTCTAATGGTTATTATTGATATAGTTCTTATATCTTGTTTGTAAATGGTGCGTAGATGGGAGTAAGTGATAATGAAATGTTAATGATATTGGTAATCATTATGACATTTCCCGAATACATTTTTTAAGGTTTTTCGTTAGTAATATTATACGTTATTTTCTTCTTGCATTTATTCTTATTTAAACTTTTTATTATTTCTCATGTGCACGAAAAGTGTTATTGTTAATTTATTTTTAAATTGACAATCATTTTTTTCTTTTATACTATTGAGAGATTAAAAAGATACTATTTCTCTTGAAGAAAATAAATAAAAATGACTATTTTTGATAGAAAAACTAAGATATCTGATTTATTTTTTTAATATTCGTATAAGATTACTTTTAGGATTCATTTATATGGAACTAATGTAATGTGAAAATATTTACTTATTCCAATAATAATCAACTCAATATGTAATTCGTGACATGCATATTTTATTATAGCATAAAATGTAAGAAGCGTTAAGATTTTATTTTCGCCGCAATACTCAGCTATTGGCATTTCTTTTTACGCTTATTTACATAAGACATATCTTCCGGACGGACGCACTAACCAAAGCATCGATCGGACGGCCGCGGGTCGTAACCCCCTGGCATGATAAGCGGTGGCCACATAAAGGGATAACTTAGCGGCATATAAAGGGGGTCCACGACGCTGCAACAATATTTTCATCGGAATAGTCTTCGAATAATCATCGATCGGTTCGAGTTCAACTTCTAGTTCGGCACAAGCAATAATGAACTTTGTAATTGGTAAATAAATTAAAATAATTGTCTTACAACGACGACGAGTATTCAATGATAATCGATCCAGCGAGCTCTCTCCTGACTGAATAGTCAACAGTGACGTGGATCTGGTGAACTTCGAATCCTCCAATCCGACAACGTCAAGTGCGGGGCTCTGACTATTGCCTGTTGTCCCGCACAACAAATTATATTAATATAGGCTATAACTTACATATTTCGATATTTTTTCATTTTATATTTTTTTGCAGAAAAGGTACGTCGAAATAAGCGATTGGAGAATAATACTCTATTGGTATTAATAGTGAAACATTATCGCTTTGCTTATTAATTACTAAAAGAGTTTTTTTAACGTTAATAATTTCGAAAGTATACGACTATATAGATTTTATCAACCACGTACGAACAGATGAATGCTATTAGGGCAATTTCATAAGACATATTCTATGTCAAAAGTGATCCATGCACCAAAAAGTACACAATAACTACTTAAAACTTGTACAAAATAACGCACGGAGTATAGAACCATAGAGCGACAAATACGGATCAGATTATCGCTCGTGCTAATCAAGATATTTTGTGTAATGAAACTGAAAATATCAGTAAACAGAGAATATTTCATACTGAATATTGGATTATCTTTAGCATAGTTTAATCAATGTTATTGCACAAATCTGCGGGTGTTATTACATATAATATAAATTAGTTTATTTCATGAATATTGTTCGAATAATATATATTCTAAAATTAGTTTATGTTGTGAATATCGCACATTATTGGTAATATTAATATTTAATTATTACAATTGTATTTCAAATAGTTTTTTTTGTTTATTACATCGCTTTATTTTTATTTAAAAATACCTAAGTGAATAATAAAAATCCAATAGGATTCTCGTAATATTCCTGGATTGTCAAAGTTAGTGCACAGAACATATAGATAACTTATTTTGCGATTTAGTGTTTCGTATAGTATAGTATACAGATACAGTCAAATTTTAATTCGCTCTAATCAATTATTAATCTTGAACCAACTTTTTAGTGAATCTTATATTTGTATTGTAATATTAAATAAAGAGGGCTTTTAATATTCTTAACAATACTACAAGCCCTTAATATTTTAATATAAACCTTATATCATTTAATATTAGTATTGGAATGAAAACATGTCATGAAACATGAATGAAAACATGCCATGAAACATGAAACATGAATGCCAGGTTTGTTGTATAACTTCTTTTAAGTATCGTTGTTATTTATAACGAATATTATATAAACAGAAGAAAAAGAATTTCTATAAAAACTTGATGTATAGTCTGATTTTTGTTTTAAGGCTGATTGACCTTACAAAAATGGGTTTACTAGGAATTGAAAGAACCACACACACTAATGCCCAAATACATAGAAAGTATAAAAATTGCGTTGTTTCAGAAAATGTTTGCGCGAAGTTTATTCAGTGGTTGGGAAGTCAGTGAAAATATGGAAAAACTGCTGGAATTAAGTAAGGTTGGTATTTTAGGAGAAAATTTAATTGATGATGAGAATATTACACAAAGCATGTAATATTCTCATCATCAAATGAATTTTCTGAATTAATTTTATGAAACAAAGTAAATGAGAAAAATATTAGAGTGCATTTCACCAGAGTCAACGTTGGAAACTCTGATGGCTCTACCTTTATTCAAAAGACATTAAGCATATCTTACATTATAGCTTTTAGTTAAATAAATTTTAGATAACAATTTTTTTCTTCATAATATGTTGGAAGAATTATGTTTTAAAATGTTAACATCTGGTAACAAGAAAGATATGTTTTTTTCATTTCTCCATCTAAAAACATTAGAAATAAAATTCATTATCATCATTCCTTTATAATTTTATCCACTATTTGGTAGTGAACACTTTAGGTACTTCAAATAGATGTTTACATCTAAACACAGAGAGAGATTGATAGGCGTTTTAGGTATTTTTGTTTGTGATTGAAAAAATAAAGTTATTTTGTCAGAATAAAGTGGATAACAGGTTTTTTCAGTACATTAAGCAGCCTGGAGGTACACCAATTTTCTGTTATTACGCTTTAATACGCTGTTTAATTTTTATATAATATGAATTATTACTACAATAATTTAAGTTTCTGGGGTTATAAACGCAATATATGGGGAATGGGTACTTATAACACAATTTAAACAACTTGTATTGTTTGTATTGGGCCATTTCTTATGTTTTTTTTTATTTAAGTAAAACTATTTACACCCAGTTGAGATGAGAAGGAAAATTAATATTTATCAACAAGTTTTAACAGGATCGGAGTAGGAAACTGACTCACCGGACTTGAACTGGACCGGGATTTGGCGCCAATATATAAAATTTGGTTATAATTCAATTTATTCAAGATATAATGTTTGTAGCAGTCTCACCAGATAATGCACAGACCAGACCTTCGCACAATGCTCTAAGCATCTCAATCACATCATAATTAGATAAATCCAAATTCGGTAAAGAGAACAATTAGAGAATACAACTTCACTAGAATTTTTTTTTGAAAAATTGCCATATTTTCTCTTCCAAGGCACACAATCATGGATTGCAGAAATGCGGCATGAGCTTTTCAAATAACTTAAAATATTCTCTTAGAAAGGGCTATTCCCAGTGTTTATTTAATCGTAGAGAGGAATGTCTCCTAACAGGCAGACACGTGACTTGGCATGATTTGGTAAAAGATCGATCTTTGTGGCCATCTATGGGCGGTTTCAAAGTAATAATTTTGTGTTCTGAAGTAGGTCTACATTATTTATTTTATTATGTAAGTGTTATAGTTTAACATATTCATGTGTGTATATATATATATACACACACACACACACACACATATATATATATATATATATACATATGTGTGTATGTGTATAAGACCTCTCTCATTTTATGCATAAATCAAGATTGCACGAACTTGTGGCAAATATTTTGACCGACGTAACAATAATAAATAATAGTAATTAAAATAAATAATGTTAAAATTCACGGTCTTATCTGTAATAATAATAATATTTGTATGTAATTGTAACTGTGAATGTGCGTAAGTTAATATTATAGCTGAGCAAGTAAAGCAAAGGTTCGAATTGGATAGCAAAGTTGTGTGGGGATGGACATCATCCGCTGGAATGGCGGGTATCATTCTCATCCGTAAAGAAAGGGCAGAGGTTTGGTCTTGTCATATTGCTATCCAACTATTATTGTCTCACTCTTGCCTTTTAGACAATACGAAATAATATAATATAAGTAATTTCTATATTTTTACAAGGTGAAAGTAATGTAACTAAAATATGTTTTCTTTACATATAACGGTATTTGATATATAATTCTTTAAAATAGAGCTCCATATAATTTTGTGAAAATAAATACAGTTACATGAACAGGTAATGCGTAACAATGCTAATTGTTGAGAAACAATTTTGAGTTGCAAGCTGTGACGAGAAACAATTTTGAGTTGCAAGCTGTGACGAGAAACAATTTTGATTTGCAAGCTGTGACGATGAGACATTTTGAGTTGCAAGCTGTGACGATGAGACATTTGGATTGAGAGAAATATTTGGGTCAAATTCAAATATATAATTTTCTGTAAATATTGAATTTAGATCAGAATATTCGACGGGTTCGAATTCTAAAAGATTTTCACAATATGAACAATGTTTGACTCATAAATATCGAAGCAAGTGGCAGCGAAACATGGTTGCGACTAATATAACGCTATCACTCTACTCCCTACATATAAATTAAATAATTAGATTGAAGTAAACGCTTTAGTAAATATAGGAAACTTGCAAGCCGGGTTTCTGCAACTTTTTAGGTAGAACCCCTCCGCAAAAGGCTTTTCCTTTTGCGGAAGTAAAAAAAAGAAAAGGAAGAAAAAACGGTACTCTTAGCCAGTTATTTGTCAATACAACAGCGTTTGATGTAGAAATTTGAAAGTATCATAGTAATAAGGCATATTACCTTCATTTACTTCGGTATTTATGATTAAAAACCTATGTTTCGAAATTTTAGTTAATCTTCTTTTTACTGCATGCGTCGTTTATGGCATCGTCCAACAAGGCTACTTTTATTTTCTCAACGATATTTATTTCCTCAACGATAGCTACTTTCTATACACCTTATGTATTGTATGCGCCCCAGGAAAAACGTAAGGCGCATGTAATACATAATAGTAAGGAGTGTAGAGAGTAGCTGTCGTCGAGAAAACTTACACAACAGGTTATATCATTTATAGTGCAATAAAATTGTTACTGACTTAGGTGAACTTGCACCTTACGTTTTTAATTTTAGATCTTAGAAGTATTTTCATAGCTATTAAAAATGCATAATCCCAAATTTAAAATTTTTAGTCCGTTTTAAAAACCCGAAAAATTAAAAGAAAAATGATTTATTTTATGCATGGGGTGGTTTTCAAGTTGCATTTGTAGTTAGGTCAAATTATTTTGGAAAAAACAATTTAATTTTTTCTAGAAGTCTATTATAAAACATAATTAATTCTCTTATTATTGTTTCCAAGTGTACGAAGATCAGCTTTATACAATTATACGTGTACCTACTTCATTAAGAACACTTTGATTAAGGTGAATGTATTAATTGGAATTTTCCCAGTACCGGGCGCTTGCCGATTCTAATTAAAGAAGACATTTTCCATCAGTCCATTAATTACAATAATGAACAAGTTAAATCTTCTTTAATTTTAAAGTCCAACAGTTCCAACTTTCAACGATGACCTTAATCAATACAAGTCCCGTTCGAATGTTAACGAGGAATATTCGTCTTGCATTTTTATACCACAAATATTAAATTTATTTTAATACGATTAAAATTATTTTTTTTGTCATATGAAATTCCAGGCAACCTTGTTTTTGTTCAAGAATCTGACGCAAACATTTTGAAATAATATGTATTAGTTATTTGGAAGAAAATGGATACGTGTTAGTTCTTTGTTAAGAGGCCAATATACTCAAATTGAAAATTTTCGATCTGAACTTTCACATAATAATTATAGATTTTTCTTTCTGAAAAAATAACGACACTTTAATCTAAGCCCTTATGATAGAAACTTTGAGTTTAAGCTCAAATATTCAGTTTCGATATACGATGATCTCAAAATGAAGGGTTTGATAATGATTGGAGTATGTATATGTATAGTATATGATTGGAGTATATATATATATATATTTATATATATATGTATATATAAAGTATATATATAAAGTATGTAATAAACCCCTTTATTCTAGTTTGAATTCATTCAACTTGAAATATAATTAATATTAAAGTGGGAATAAATTAATTTCAGATTATGAACAAAATATAAATAAAATTAAAATAAAGTTAGCAATAATAATAATGTATTTATGAAAAAAGTTTTTTAAATAAATTATATCTTATATCTAGCTATTAATATATAGCTTTAAATATTAAAACACAAATTTAAATTTGTTATAAAATTAAACCATAAGATATGATATCAACTCTAAATAATCATGTAATTTAAATTAGTGAAAAATACGTATTACAATTTAATACTTTAAATTAAAAAAAAGTTGGTGGAACGAAATAAAAATTTGGCGTTTATGAAATGTAAAGAATCATAAATTGAAAAAAGAAAATGATAATTTATGCTAATAAATTAAATCTTTGCCATTAATCATTACAATTATTAAGAATTATTGAAACTAAAATAAACATACCCAAGTGTGTCTATATCAACACCAACATTTTTTTTGTGCATTCAGGAAAGTTAAGATTTCTTATAAAAACATTGTATTAAGGTTGCATTGCTCGCTCGCTGAATATAAAAAAATGGCATTGCTTGAAACGAATTCATTGCTGTAGGTGACATATTTATAAAAGGTAATGAATGGGAGCCGATTATCATACAGAAAAGCGGATCCGTAAAATTGATGAATCCATATCAGGATAAATAATTAGTTATTATGTTTCCATAGACATCATTTGATGTCACATGGGCAGAAATAACGGTCGTTACTCTAATTGGTTGCTTCGTTTAGTATCATGGCACGTTAGAAAGAAAATATTTTGGTTCATCTTTTACTCAGTTCTTCAGAACAAAAAGAAGTGAACGAAAGGCTCTTCACAAGAGTATGGAGAACCTTTCGTTTATCTTGATTAACTTTATTTAAAAAAAACAAAGTCGCTTTGTTCATGAATTTCCTTATATTTCGTCTTTGTTTACTTATAACAGATACAAATATAACAAGACACATTCGAATTGGTTTTACATTACTTAGGAGCAATAATTTAATTTCTATAACATAAGGAAGCATTTTTATTATAAAATAATACGTGCTTTACCAATAATAAACGCTGGCATTCTTATTTCGCTAGAAACAGATAGGTACTGATGTCGAAGTGGTGGGTAATGTACAGAAATTTATTGTTCAAAATAGTGGTTTTATTCATAAACGAACTCTAAAATAAAATTGATTATTACATCTACGTTTAGAAATATTTTTGAAGAAATGGATTTATATTTCGCTAAATGGATTTTTAAAATAATCTGGTCAATTTATAAAAAAAACTTAGTTTTTCATTTGTGTAACTAAAATAACGAATTTACTTTTTATTTGTTCAATTGCACATTTATTAAGAACACGTGTCTTTACAATAAATAAAGCTAGGATTTACATTTAATAGCAGTTAATATTTAAAGTTCTATAGTCATGCGTTTAAGATCCCTTGGATTAAATCGAGTTAGTCATCGAAGATTTCAATAGGTTATTTACGGATATCGATATATCTCGATGACATTTAAATTTTTGTAAAGAAATATCATTAGGACAGTTTACGTATGCGAGTTCTGTCATTTTTAAATATCGCGCATACCTGCTCGCATATGTCTTTTAGATACTATAAGGTGGCGGAACACGGATGAGAGTTGACGAAAGTGTTTGTGTATCTTCGTTGAACTGTAGTGCGTTTACTTTTGTTTTCTTAGTCCGTAGGTATAGCTGCAAACTTTGCAATATATCCGTAGGTGAATTAAAAGTATTTAATATTTCTCTGTAGGTACTACTTTTAAATTCAGTAAGCCTCATTCTTAGTAAGGGTGCGTAGGGTAAAAGTTTTTTGGCTTTCTTTTGAAGGTTTGTTTTAAACATGAATTCTCAATTTATTTTAATGCCTTTGTGGTTGGAATTATGTAACTCACATTGAGCAATTATTTTTAATAAATATATTGTTTTTGAAAAGGAATTTAATAGGAATTGTCGATATGATTATATTAAAATAATTATCATTTTCCGATTACAGTTAGAACTAGTAAGAAAATTTCTTCATTTCAATAGAGGCTCTAGAAATTCACCAGTCGTTTGATACTTGTGCATCGTAATAAATCGAGTATTTTATGTTTTATCTTGTACTAACAGATATAGGCTTATATCTATATTATAAAATATCCTACACAGATATGAAAATAAATTATGTTTCGGTATTCCTGGTTTTAGTTAGAAATATAGAGCTAAAGAGAGGATTATTTATTAAAAAAAATTATATATACGAGATGAAATAATATATTGCAAGCATTCGCATGAGATCCAATCATATAATTAAACATTATGAAAGAAAATAAATTCAGATAGGAAGCGAGGTGAATTTACTATTAGAGGGGTGATCGTACTTAGACAATATTAGCGCGTATAAAGGAAATAAATTGTCCTTCATAGGCACACAATAATAGTGGTCGCCTACACACTCCATGATATAGCGTGCGGTCTAGCGAGAAATTAATATTTATTTAGGACAGGTATCCGCTTTGCAAACGCTACGCATTCAGCTGCGGAACAAGTAACAAGAAATTATAAAATATCAATATTTGATATTATACATGCGATTTACTTTATTAAATTTTTATTAGATTAAATTTATATATAAACCAGACTTACGTTTCAAAAATGAATCAAGAAAAACAGAAAAATCTACCGTTTTCCCTTTTTCGCCACTATTCTTTTAATTATTTATTAAATTTAATTTTATTTATTTTACAGTTAAAATATACAATTTACAAAATGTATAAGTGTAGGTAAATGCTCTCCTTCACCCGGAAAGAAAGATCGGGCGGGCAGTACATTTTCACTAAACTTTTAATTTAAACCAATAATAAGTACATAATGCTTCTACAGAACATAACATGCTCCTCAATTTGTTTTAGCACAAAATGTTGAAGAAGTTTAAAGTAAATTTACTGCAAGCTCCAGAGCATTTTTTTGTGTTATTAATACTTTGGTATCAGACGAGTATAATACCTTTGAAAAGTGGAAAAAATGAAAATGACATAAATTCAAAATAGATAATGGTATCGCAGTCAAGATAAATATAAGGAATTTAGAGCGTGGCGATCATAATCATTGATAATGAGAGAAAGGACTACGAAGAAGATCAAAACCTAGTACCGAAACTAACATCTTAATCAGGAGCGAGTACAATTACTATATTAGTATATTATCTATGATTACTATAGTTTGGTTGTGACGTCATGAAAGTGGTGCTGAATTGAGTTCGTAAATTACTGTACGACGATCGACATAAAGTCGGGTTTTATTGGAAACTAGATGTTGCTTTTATTCCCATCTTCTTCATTAATTAATGGAATTAAAGTTAAATGAATAAAATTGAGTAACAACTTTATATTACTTTGGCATTTTATCCTTATGATAATTTAATACGTTTGTTAAAAATTTAATAACTGACGTTTATAAAACTTATTTAAAATTATTATGTCTAACATTTAAAATACCTATTAAATTTTTTTGTTGGTAACATATAAATTGTATTTAAACATTTAATACGTTATTAATATAATTTTAAAATGTGACCAAGTACTTTCAACTATAATCGTAAGAATTTTTAAATAATTTTACATACCCTAAGTTTTATTAAAATAAAAATTGGTGTAAAGTATATAAGAAAATATAAGCAAAATAATAAATTATTTTTTGCAGTATGAAGCATAAAACAGTGTTAAGGATATTTCTATAGACGAACTTAATTTTTCATAACCTAATTCTAAAACAAATTACTTAACTACACAAATCCAATTTTATCAATTTTAACTTATATCTTACGGTATATTAAATAAAGTAAGATTGCCAATATATAAGGTAAATATTGGCAAGTATTTTAATTTAATAGGAAATTTTACAAAATTACTTTCACATTTTATTTTTTAATTAAGCTACAAAAATCCATTCATATGGCTTTTCAATATCGGAATTATTTTTATCATATTGGTTACCAGACAAAAAAATTTAATGAAATATTTTAGCTTTCGAATTAAATTAATATCATATATTATATTGCAATTTATGTTCATTTTACTACCAGATGAAAATTATTGTTTTTACATTTCTTCAAAAGCACAAGTATTTTAATTAATATTTTTCCAATATACATAAACAAACAATAAAAATATATAATATTATACCATTTCTCAAGTCTAGACATTGGCAAATAAAATTACTCTTACAACAAAGTACACCAATATTTACTTATCGCAGGGTTAACAAAATTATACAAAGTATGAGATATTTAATGAAGTTATTTATTAAATAAATTTTGGACACACGGACATACTGTTTCACTGAACATTATGTCCGTCCGTCCGTCCGTCCGCCATAGTTTTGTAACTTGGTAATTTTCAAATCTATGGAAGAATATGATTTAATTATGCAAAAAATGGAATGAAGAGAAATTTTTTTTTGTATTTTGCTTAGCACAGCAATCTGTTTTTCACATTTAGCTGTTATTATTGGTGACTACAGTCTGCGTATGTAATTTAGCTGTGATGAGAATCCATCGATCTCTCTCAGTTTGGGTTTAGAAATCTGCTTTGGAGGGTTGGAATACTGTTCCTTCTTAGTCGTGAGTGTTTAACACTGCCATCTCCTAATAGTTTAGTAGCCAGCACATTCACATGTTCAGATAGCTTGGTCTGGTATTTAAGACTTCTGGTTGCTATTTCCTGTTTCACAGTTGTTAGGTTCAAATCTCGGAGCATGTATTTGTTACTTATACAGTTTGGGATTTGGAACATATATCTCATTGTCTTGGTTTGAAATCTTTCCAAGATCTCGATGTTACTGTTAGATGCTGTACACTGGCTTTAATATTGTTTTGTGCACACATTGTATACAGCCATTGTACTTTCATTAGATAGTTGTGACTTTTTCCCGATGAGCCAGGACAAGCTTCGCAATTTTGCATCTAATTGTTTGTTTATTCCAGATGTGTTTTTGCCACGTCTATCGTCTATCCAAGTGCATGCTACGAGGTATTTAGCAGTATCTGAGTGCGGTATCTGTTGCCCGTTCAAAGTAATTGCTGGGCAATCTCCTTTTCTGAGACTGAATGTTAAGTGAATGGATTTACTGTTATTCGCTTTTATTCTCCATTCTTACTTCAACTTCAGTAAGGTGTTTTTGAAGAAATATAGATGCGGTTATTGCTTCAGAATATACGGATAGTATAGCAGTATCATCTGCATAGGTGGCCATTACTGTGTCAACATTTTTAGGAATATCCGCAGTCTGGATCAGATACAATACGGGCCCGAGGATACTGCCCTGAGGGACACCCGAGTGGATTTCGTAGAGTTCCGACGTTTCAGTGTTGACTTTTACTTCAAAGCATCTTTTATCTAAGTACCTTTTTAGAAGTAGATAAAATGAGTACGGTAGATGCTTCTTTATTTTGTATAAGAGGCCCATGTGCCAGACTCTATCTAAGGCCTGACTTATATCAAGGAAAACAGCGGAGCAGTAGTCTTTGTTCTCTAAGGCTTCGTTAATTGTGTTTGTTAATCTATGAACTTGTTCGATTGTGCCATGTTTTTGCCTGAAGCCAAATTGATGGTCGGGAATTATTTCATTCAGTTTGGGTTGCAATCGACTCAGGATTATTTTTTCGAAAAGTTTGCCGACCAGAGGGAGTAAGCTGATTGGCCTGTATGATACAACTTCAGCTGCTTCTTTACCAGGTTTCAAGATCATTACGACCTGGGCAAGCTTCCATTGGCAGGGGAAATGACAGAGTTTTAGACTTGCGTTGAATAGTACTACCAGGTACATTAATCCCTTTTTTGGTAGGTTAGTTAAGAGAGTAGTATCTATTTGGTCATAAGCGGGAGCTTTTCTGACCGGGAGAGATTTAATTTGTCTATTAACTTCTCTGGGGCTCACTGGTTTTAATGGAAGACATAATTGACCTGGAGAGTTTAAGAAGTCTGTTATTTCTTTGTCTTTTTCCAGGTTGCTGCTCGGTAAAGGCGTAAAGACGTCTTTGAGGTGTTTTGCAAAAGTTGTTGCCTTCTCGTGGTCCGATCTGGCCCAACAGTTATCTCCTCTTATAGGTGGCATGTGTTCTTTCGGTCGCTTAAGATTCTTAGTAGCACGCCAAAGTGAGTAATTACTATCCTGGTAAGGCGTGAGGTGGGCTAAATAATTTTGAAAGTTTAAGTTTTCATGCTCATTAATCATTTTCTTGAGTTCCTCAGTCGCTCTGTTCAGGATTGTTTTATCTGAGGGATACCTAGATCCATGCCATTCTTTTCTTTTCTTAATCTACGTCTTTCCAATACTTTCTTCATTATGTTCTTAGGATATTCTTTGTTTGTCATTTTATTTATTTTGCTTGTAGAGGTTGAGTCTTTGGCTGCTAGGTGGATTATGGAGTTGAATTTTTCTATACTTTTTTCTATGTCTTCTTCTGTTTTTAATTTGACATTGAGGTCAATGTTGGAGGAAACAATTTCTTTGAATGTGTCCCAATTTGTTTTTTTATTGTAAATTCTGGTAGGTGTTTTCGAGTAAATAGCTACTTTGCTCAAAGTAAGGATGACTGGAGAGTGATCTGACGATAGATCGTCGCACTTCTCAACATTTGTATAATTTCGACCGATGTTTTTTGTTATATAAAAATCTAGTAAATCAAGTGTTTTATGGAAATCCGTAGGCCAATAGGTTGGCTCTCCATGCGAAATACATTCTAAATTAAGATCTGTTGTAGCTTTATAGAGTTGTCTACCCTTTGGATTGATCAGTCTTGAGCCCCAGGACTTATGCTTGGAGTTCCAATCCCCTCCACAGATAAATGTTGGACCGAGCTCTTCGAAGAATTGCTTAAATTCATCAGCAGTAATTGAGTATCTTGGTGGACAGTACACAGCGGCTAAGGTTGTCTCCGAGTTTTTAAGGATGACTTTTATTATGCTTGATTGTATCTTATCGGTTTTGTAAGGGTTAAGAGTATAATGTTTAATGTTGTTGTGCAGTGCCACCGTGAGATGTGCCAGAAGGGTGATCGGTCCTATAGATCGTATAGTATTTCATTTTCACGTGGGAACGCTGGGTTAGTCTTGTTTCAGATATCAAGGCCACATCTATATTCTCCGATATCATAAATAGCTCAAGTTCCTAACGTTTTTCAGTAATTCCGTTGGCGTTCCAAGTGAGTATAATCATATTTAAGCCCTCTGTGTGGCCAGACCTGTGATTAGTTGAACCATCCGGTCCATCATGCTGTCCATCATGTTTTTCATGATTTCTCGAAATCTATTAAACATTACGTCCAATAAATTGCTGATTTGGCTGTTGTCTGTTGTTGTGTTACTTGACTGCAGATTAGTTGTTTGCTCCATACGGTCTTTGAATTTAGTTTTTAGTGCATCTGAATAACTTCTCGAGTGCTGTACTTTGGTGTCATTTTTAATGGTTTGCGATGGTATTGGGACATCTTCGGAGGGTGTTGGTTTACCCTTGTCTGGTTTTGCTTTGATTTTGAAAATACGCTCTTTGTATTCTTTATATTTCTGACATTCTCTGTAACTTGCCGGATGGTTACCTTGACAGTTTACACATAGGGCGTATATCTTTGGAGGTTTAGTGCATGAGGTCGTCGGACGGTCGTTTCCACATTTTACACATCTGAAGGGGCGGAAACATTGATTTTTGGAGTGCCCAAATCTTTGGCACTGTTTGCATTGCAAAACTTCCTTTTTTTTGTATGGTGCCTCAATTGTAACTTTAACTTGGCTGATATGTTTGATATTAAATACATCTTTATTATTAGGTCTCTGTTCTAGGTCTACAAAATATAGAGGAAGTTTTTCTTTGGTTACCCGATGTAGCACGTTGACAAATTGTCTTACTTCGTGTCCTGTAGCTTCAAGTTCAGATTTGATCAGTGATAAATCTTCCGATGCATGCAAACCGCTAATTACCACTCGATAGGCTCTGTCACTCTTTAGTTTGTAAGTATAATGATTTACGTTTTTTTCGATGAGAGTATCTCTTATAATTTTATAAGTTTCGATGTCCTTAGGTATTAGCTTGACAATATGCCCTGATCTGAGCGTGGTCAATGTGTATTTCTCTGTGTCCACGACCTTGTTAATTGTGTCTCTTAAAGGTGAGATGTTTATTACACCTGTGATAAAAATAGGCTCCGGTTTAGGTACATATTCTTTGACCTGGTTTACAGTTTCGTGATCTTCGTTGCTGAGAATATTAAAGCTATTATGTACAGTTACCGAAAAGTTGGTACGCTTAGACGCTGGTTGTTTGTTTTCTATTTCAGCTGGGGTTTCGTTTCTTTTTCTTTTACTTTTGACATGGTCCTGCTGCCATTTTCCTGAGTTTGTTCTGCACTTTGTATTTCAGAGGGGTTTTTCTGACTTCCGTTTACTGCTTTTAATATATTGCCATAGGGTCGGTTGGAGGACGGTAGTGGAGTTTGAGCTGCCACTAAAGGACGATGATCTCTGCCTAGTTTCGCAAAGATCTTTGGATAAGATTTGTGTTAGGTTGGTTTTATGTTGCTTTATGTTTTGTAATTTATTTTCGGTTTTATTTAGACTCATATTGTTCCCACGAATTTGGACGAATTTGTGGTCACTCACAGGGTGACGCCTTTCCTGTGAGAAGGCTATATACAAAGGTATTCGCCAAGTTCACCAAGGTTGGCGCTAGAGACTGGGCGCCCTCCCAGCCATGCATCCTTTTGGCGCGGTCTCCACCGTAGGATTAGGGTGAATTTTTGATGAGGCTTTCTACCTCATGACACGGGCGGTTAAGCCAGTGCCCCCGATTCCATAAACAGGAGTAGCGAGTCGTGGGGATCATTTCCTATCGCCCACTGGAGGGATCATTCGGGTTAATTAACCGCCGCCCGAGGCTCGGCGTTGACATTCTGCGGCTGGTACGGTCAAGTTCTCAGCCAACCCTCCTTCTTTTTCATCCGAGCTTGGGACCGGCAATGACGGAGTTCATTCGAAGAGAAATTACGAAAAAAATTATAAAAATGTAATGTAATAAAAGTTTGATTTAACCTTTTATTCATATCGATTAAACTGATGCTATAAAGGTCTTTAAAAACACAACAAATTATGTCATACCACATTTCTATTTAATTAGGTTATTGGTCATGTTTAAGCCTCCAAACTCGTTTGCATTACCTTTTCCTTTAATTTTTCAACTGAATGTCCGTAATATTCAAAAGAATGGGAGGCCTTTAATAATTTCGTTCTTTCATTGTGTATTCGAGAATTCTATGTTTTCCATACAACAATAGTTGACTCCTCCTTCGTTTATTTTTATTTATATTGGTAAATAAAGGCTCCACTAGACAGACGATTTATCCATTTTTATGTTTATATTCACCTTTTCTTCATTAAAAGTTTATATAATACAATTAACAGCAAAAACAGTTGAAAGAAGTGGAAAAATAGATGTTTAGGCTAATTTTTGGCGGACAAGTACGTAATGAATTTGAATGAAATGTGATAAAAAAATATTACACTGAAATATTGTATTATGCACGTAGCCTACATAAATTAAAATTTTTGCTTACAGATACATTGAATGAATAGACAAATTAATAAATTAAATTAACACATTTCTTTTGTATTCTCCATACTTAACAATTAAATGAAACTACGTGATGTAGTATTATTTCTACTTTCTTTAAGTTCTTTACCACGACCTAGGTTTCGTTGTATTACAACATCTTCAGGTGGGCTATTAGCCAATATTTTCTAATCGCATAGACATTCTCTTCTCATTCTAAGCAATCAATCGAAAAAAATTGGGGCAGGTATACCAATTGATCTGGGAATTTTGCGTTAATATATTAAATCAGAGAACCTGTATTTTTTACTGAACGAGTCCTTTAGTTAGCATAATTTAAAAATTAACATGATTATAAAATAAAAACTAATAAGAAAATGTCTTTTCTTGCACACATTTTATGAAAAAAGGTACCTTTAATATCGTTTGTCCTTATGGGTATTAATTTCTATATTATTCATATTTATTGTCTGAGTTGTTTTAGCCGTAAGATGGTTGGACAGAGAAATGAACCACATGGAGGCATTTAGCTTTATAAAAGTTTATGAACTATATTAAATATACACGTGTTTTTTCGTGCTCAAATAAACGGGAATTGGAATTTAATGTCAATAAGTAGAGTTTCAAGTTTTGACATAGTGCGTAGTTTTTCTGGTAAAAAAATATACCATTTATATGTTTTATAAATTATTTAATTTTTTTAGGCAGGTTGGGGTTGAAAAATTTTAATTTTAGCACTAACAGTTCAGTTCATGGTATCAATCTAAATATTCCTTCAAGGAATGCTGAGATGATACACATAATAACGAGTTTTCTCGTTTTGAGGACGTTTATTCCGTCATATGACAGTATCAAATCGAGAATAATATTTGATCCACTGGACATTATTTAATCAATGCTCTACAATATAGTATATGAAATTCATTGCTTACATTTGTTTCACATAAAGTCACCCTCTGTGACACGCTTCATATAAATCGAGTATATTGGTTCAAAGGCAGAAAGCATTTATTTATCTGACTGCGTCAGACTAGTGGTTTCCTTCCAGTTCACTTAAGGTTGTTTCTTCTTATATTTGCAGACTATCGAACACTTTAGTGAGAACCTAGTTGAACATAGGTGGAACTCCGATGAAAATATTTAACTTAAAAAAAAATATATTTTTGAGGAATATTAGCGACGGGTAGCTAAACTTAAATATAAGCCATGACTGGTATTACCGAGTACATGGTCAGCTGCATATAGTCAAAGAAGCTGTTTGTTATATCGATTGACGAGGGAATGCAAATATCGATAGAAATTATTAAAAGGAATGAGGAATTTTTGAAGTAAAACATGGAAATTGAGTTGATTAATTTTTATGAAGTCGGTTGATCCATAGCGCTCAAAGTCAATAGAATTACGAAATCTATAGTAAATCCTAGATTCTATGAAAAGTACGAATAAGCGTGGGACTTGAAATGAAATTTTAGAGATGATTATGTTTTCTTTTTCAAATTTTTTTTATATATCCTAAAGGCAAATAATTTAAGATAAAATTTTATTTAAATAGAAAATTGTAATATGCTTTTTCACTAAACTTACAAATTAGCAGCGATGATTAAGCCTTGACGTACTAACAGATATATTACTTATCTTAATGCGGTATTCCGTTAAGTACAATGTGCAATCTCGCACGCAGCTATTATCGAAAAATATAATCACTATATTTTAAGATTGTTTTATCTATAATGAGGATAACGACTGTCAACAAAGATATAATCGACGCAATCTACGATTTTTCTGGCGACCGGGATATTGCATCACCAGCTTTACCTTAAATAAATTACGCTTATTATGCTTTTGCAAAAAAATTCAGATATGTTTTATATTTCAGGTGAAATAGTACCTCTAATAGTACCTCTATATTGGAAAAAGAAAAATTAAATATAGATAAAACGGTAGAATTTGATCTCTACCCTTCTATACCAAAACATTGTTAGTGTGCCACTATATGCCGAGCGAGAGGAGCCGCCCAGTGGTGCGGTGCTGTATTCCAATTACGTTTATCTCCGCTCGCGACGCTTTAGTTCTGCGGATCGGTGCGGTAAATCGAGCGGCAACCGCACGCCCTTCCCATGCGAGCGTCTACTCGTAGATGTTATGCACGTGTACGGAAAATGAAGGAATTGTTAATCGATGTTTAATACAATTTTTTGCAGAGTTTCAGCAAAGTACCCTAACTTTATCTCAATTTTTTTTATCTCCAATCGTTACTTTCCTCTGAGTATAATAACAATTTACATTTAATTAACTTTTTTCATACCTACCTGCTCAATTTATTTTTGAATTTTTTGATAAGAAAGTCTCAAATATTACGATTCAACTAACTCTGAATTGACTACTTTGATATTTGACTTTTCAGGAAAATTTCTTAATTTCAAATACATTCCGATAATATTTTTGGAAGTTTATGTTGCATGGTTGGAATCCATAACGCATTACTTAATTATTAAAATAACACATGGGTGCCATTATATGTGCAAACTTGAATTGCACGTATTTGTCGTATTTTTCAAAGTTTAAACGCGGTATACTAACACAAATATAACGGAAATATTGTACCTACACAAATAATTGTTGAAATGTATATTTAAATGTAATATTAAGAGAAATGTGGAGCACAAACAATTATTAACAGCACAGCAATGGCAACTTGGCTCAGCACTAAAATGGTGACGTATACGCTTCATTTATGCCCAGTGTCTTCACCCTTCCGATAGTGATGATCTCGTATCTGGTGTCAATAAGTTCGATAATAGTTAAATTATATGTTATAATAATTAAATTAAATTATATGTTAATAATTAAATTATGGTAGTAATTTTATGAAACAATATTCATCGAAAATAATAATGCTATGTAAAAATAATGGATTTCATCGTAACATGTATAAATGTTCTTATTAAATTAGGAGATAAAATGACTTCTACATAGTTTGTATAATAATTTGTGATGACAATTACTTTAGTTTGAAGACAATAAGTCAATTCATATACTTTTTACCATATTTTTATTATCCGTTTTGTGGACAACTAAGTAATCAATACTATGTTCAATTATTTACAAAACAACATTGACGAGAAATAAATAATAGGTATAATAGAGAAATAACGATCATAAACAGTTAATTTTAGAGAATTATAAATGATTTCAAAGGTAATTTAAAGTTACATATTAGTAACATCCCTAAATAGGGATAATAGGCAATATTGTCAACATTATTTACACATAGACAACTACATTTTTCGTAAATTATGCTTTATTGCATAAATGTAGAGTATATTTATTTAAAATAATATAAAAGTGTGACTTCTGACAGACGGCATCAAGATCAAACCGAGGTTGGACTGAGCCAACAAAGGTCCAAACAAGCAACAAAACCAAATTATATAAATCTACAAGATTAAACGGTGAAATGCAATTTCCAGCTCATCTTATCGAATCGATGCGTTGCTCTCAAGTCTCCAGACAACTACAGGAAGAAGAAAAGTAATTTTCGAAATCTTCACGAGACTGCGCCGTTGATTTATATCCTTTAAATTGTCGCCAAACGTAGCTGTGGATTACACATAAGTGTCCGAAATCGGTGGACGAATGGAAGAAAGCCAAGAATGTGAATTCGAGTAGTATCATCAACTCAGTAGAAAAATACGGGCAAAAATGAAATCGGATCGCGAAAGATATTGGAAAGGCATGGTAGTAAATACAGAAGACGCTGTGTATAAATACGAATTTCGGTTATTTTACCAAACTATCCAGCAATTCAGTAGAATAACAAAACAAACCAATGACAACATTAAGAACCCAGAGGAAAGTTTCTTACGAATATGCAAGCAGCGCCTAGAATGATGGAAGGAATTCTTCTAAGCGCTATATAATCACGACCCGCCAGAAGTTCCGCTGCCGGAGCCATCACCGATCGCTCTGCCAGAAGTAGGTTTCTTGGAGGTGAATTTAATCTGAAAGAAGTCAAACGAGTAACAAGTTCACTAAAGAACAAGAAAGCGCTTGTGAGCAGCCAAATTCCCGAAAAGGCCATAAAAACCGATGAAGTAGTCTTGCAACGACTATTTCACTCACTCATAATCAACATATGGAGAGCAGAATAAATCCCTTCGGCCTAAAAGAGACCAATGGTCATTCCGTTATTTAAGAAAGGTGACATCTGCGAACGCAAGGACTACGGCTGTATTAGTCTTCTCTCAGTCTTATGAAAATCGTTCAATTATGCCCCCAAAAGTATCAAGAACAGACCAGCTGTGAAGAGCAATCTTAACTGTGAAGAGCTGTCTTATGATAGAACTGAGGATGTACCGATAAAATGTCTGCGCTTTTCAGAATTAAAATGGTCATATTCATTAAAACAGATAAAGAAGAAAAACTTTGAGAAAATCGGAACAATGTATGTATTTTTATCGATTAATGTGCGAAAAGGTCATTTGTTATTTATAAATCAGAAGACTTTTAAACGCTAATCAACTTGTAATGAAGTTACCCGATCCAAGTTATTTGACACGAGCCTATCAAACTATAAAGAACATTTTTGTGTTTTCCTAATTTGATTAATGGAATAAAAATTATAATAGGTATATTAATAAAAGTGCATATATTATTAAAACAAATTTGAAATTTGGCAGACTAACACCAGTTCTCTATTATATTTCTTCTCAGAAACCCTGTATTTTTTGTGTGAAAAAAATAATCGTTAAGTTACATTATATTCTTGTACTTTACGGTATGAATTGCCGCTTATTTTATGAAGTATTAAAGCCAATTTTTTTTTATTTTTAGATTCTACTTTTTTAATACATAAATCTAGGCTTGGTCGGCTTTATTTATTGATGACATTTAAAAAATATTGGAAATAGCAACCTTGTTTAAACAAATTTATAACAAAAAAATTGCATCATATCCCGTTTTCAATATTATTTTTCATTTGCAAAAGTATAAGGTAAAACTAGAAAAGTAGTGACCAAAATAATATAGCAAGTAGGAAGTATAATTGTTACGTATAATTTCTGTAAATGATAATTATTTCGAAGTGATTATTACAACACAACGTATTGATTATAAAGACTTTTATGCGCAGCAATAACAGTTTACAAAATTTTTAAATTAGACGTGCACAAATGTAGGCTTGCAATATCAAACTGAATTACCTCTTTTCATAAGACAAATTGATTTTTATTGGAAGAAAATACACAAGGAACTATACTGACAATAATTCTAAATGAAATTCCGGTTTTTATTATTATCTATCGTTGGCCTCAGACGAAGATAGTAAAAGAGTTAAAGCATACAAGATAATATTCACAAATAATTTTACATTAGTAACTAGTTTTTTAGTTTGCTCTTCACAAATATGGCCAAACAAGCAACTGTTCCGTCTTGGCGTAAATTAAAAAAAAAGTTAATGCATATGCATTTATTAAAAGTATTTGTGACCACATCTACCTATTCATTCCTTACAGACTGTGTGATTCTAACACAAGAAAATATTTTAACCAGGCCAACTCGGACAGTGAATGTTGTTGTTCAAAATATATAAAATTTGGTCACCTGAAGTTAACTCAAAAAGCACCAACGAAAATGTGGAGGGGTTATTAATTCTCACATAAATGGTGCAAGGATGTCGCAGTTTTTGTTTTTAAAAATATTGGCAAATATCACTATTTGTACTGCAGAAAATATAATTCTGAAAATTTTAAAGGTATATACTAGAAGAATATATAAATGAAATACATATAATAATCTTTCTTGGTAACTCTGTCGCGAGTTATAGTTATTAGGTTTTATTTTCGAAAAATATTATCTTCTTCTTATGGAGAAGTTTCTCTTTGACCGTAAATTTAAATGTAGTGTTTCATCGGAATTAAAATAGGAATCAAAACATTCTTTTAAGTGTCGTTTTCCAAAAATTTAAAGTCAAAATTTTTCAGATTTTTGAATTAGATCATATCCAGTAAGAATTCATTAATGACAAGTAAACTAACGAAATCATTAAAGTTGGTAAAAATGACGTTTTAGATTTTAAGTCATGTATGAATTGGATGATGTTGATTATTAGAAATAATAATAAAGTAAAATGAAATTAAATTAGGGAGATCCAAGTTGATCCTGATTATTGTCATATAATGTTTCATAAACGTGGTTTGAACGAAAACTAAAAATTGCCCAGCGACTATTCGGATCAGAATAACATTTGTTTTAGAAATATATATCACAGGAATGATATCAGAGAACCTAAGTTGTTGTGCATTTATCTATGTCACGGAAAAATTTAATAATTTAATATAATTTCTCAAACCACAAAATTAGCATATCTTTCCTGAAAACTTAGTAAATATTAATATTACTGGGGAGTCAGATGATCAGAAAACCATAACACAACCTTATAATAATACTTATGAACAATTTTTAATTTCGTCACTTCGGCAAAAAAGTGATCAAGGTGATTTTTAGTTGTCTGAGACGATGGCGTTAATAGGTTGTTAATTTTTTACATTTGTCTTTCATTTTAAAAAGTACTCAATCTTATAGTCTGAGACTCTCTTTCACTTTTAAAAATGATATACTCGTACGATTGACGTTTTATTAAAATTGCAGAAGATTTAATTTTTCTCTACATTTTACCAATAGAGTGCCTGCAAGTAATAAGTGTAATTAGATGATTATCATTATTGATTTAACAAGTGTTGAGACTGTATATTAACGTCATGAATGTTAATTTTTTTATTTACAAGGATTTGAGTTGAAACTATTTTGTTATTTTACTTCAAACATACGGTATTTGAATGATATTTTGGCGAAAAGCTGCAAGTATGCAATCCAGTTTCGGTTAATATATAAGAAACAGCTAACTTTAATGAAAAAATGCGTGGAAGTGAAATGAAGGATATTAAACAGAAATTAATCTGGTTGTTCACTTATTTTAATAGAATGCATATTTACTCGACAAGGGAAGTCGAATGTCGCGCCAGCTTCGTCGAGAAAAATAAATTTAATTTTTCCTCCAAAATAATAGAAAAATAGTAAGTGAAATTACATACGATACTTTTTAAAGTAGGCAAAAGATTCTTTTCAATAGCGTAATAAACAGCGAAAACTAATTCCCAACCCCATTTCCTTGGACTTAAGTAAAATTATACTCATGTCTCCGGATCAGTAAGCGAAAAATATTTTTAGATTCCTTTAACATTCAAATAATGTTCTAAAGTCAATAAAAAAAAAATTATACTGAAATTCCAAAGATAACACAAAAAATTTCATTTATTCCAATGATCTCATCAAAATTCGGAAATTTCACTACTTTTCCGGTTGGTTACTTGACTACTTAGATAACTATGTTTTTTTTCAAACTTTTATGACTAATTAAAGTTGCTTTTTATATATTTTGCTGATTAACATTATTAATAACAGGAAATGGTTTTTGTCTGAATAATATCTTTACAACTGTACCTAGCTTGGTAAGCAAACTGGTCAAACTTCAGTTCCGTGGAGTTTATAGCAATGTAGAGAAGCAGCAAAAAATTTACTAGCGGTACTAATCAATGTTGTATTATCTAATATCATAATATTTTATATTTTGTGATATTTCAGGCTGTAATGTTACAATGTTCATCTGTAATGTTTATTTTTCAGAATATTACACTCTATATAAAACGAACATGTTGTAATTGTCCTTTTCGGCGTATTACTTTCAATGTATTTATAGATATTTTATTGAATAAGAAATGAAAAAAAGACGAGTAAAAGTCAGTTTCATGTTATACACAATACTAACATAAATTTTAAATAAATACGTTCACTAACAAAAAAGGAAAATAAAAATTGCATTATTTCGCCAGTATGCTATAGGCCTTATGTTAGATTACTTGTACCCGATGTTAGAGTTCTCTCCGCCAGTATGTTGTTGGACCCGATAGTTAATGCAGGAAACGTTATTGATGATGTTAAAAAATTGAGTTCACAATTTTTTAATAATTTTTAAGGAAAATAACATTTTTTGGGTTTTCTTGAATATCTTTAGTATCACAGTTTAGACTAAGGAATATTGTTGTTTTATTTTAGTCAAAAAAAATTCACAATCGTACTTCCGAATTCTGACTACAGTTCATCATTGCGCCTATGGCAACTACAAGAGCGTCGAAATTAATGTAATTAACTTGTTTTAATTTTGTGTTAATTATCCTACTTGTAATTAGGGTGGCTTCTTTTGACAGACTTCGTGTTCGAGGCGATGTCGATCTGCTTCGCGCTAAATTCAATTTAGATTAGACATTTGTGTTTTTTAATAAAATAAGTGTTCATATCAGTTAATAACTTTTGTGCTAGATATCGCTTAATGTGACCACACAAAGTCGATGGTACCAATTGATAAAACGGTAGAAGTTGGATTTATAGAAGGAAAATGTTTATCTGTTCATTTGTATTTATTTTAAAACAATAATATCCAATAAACATGCCAAAAGATTTCGATTTAATAAGCATTCAGAATAAAAGTAAAATATCATTACGAGTTTTAAGTGATATTTACTATCAGACTTAAATTCCTGAGGCAATTAAATAATAATTTTTAATTCCTAACTTATGGAAAATACGAGGTACCTACAATTTTGAAAAAATTAAACTTTTCTTGAAAATATGATTATTTTTCTTTTAACTTTCCATATCGTTAGTACCTTATCATCCAGACATATGTCACATTTGTTTTATAACGAGGGTAGGAAGAAGTTCGCAGCGCTATAATATTAGTGTTTATGAGAGCAATAATACAAGTATTTTGTTACTCAATCACAACAAAATCATAACCAAAATTAGATAAAATGTCGTATTAAGATGTTTCATGCGGGCCTGGTGCGATTGCAGGAAGTGGTGCTGAGTTGTAACGTTAAATTTGTGCATGGACATGGTCGTCAAACCGTAAGTCGGTGTACGTCGGCGGCGCTAGGTCAAGAAATTTTATTGATTCCTATTCTGACGATTATTACTATAAAACAATGAAAATTTTTTATTCATTATATTCGAAATTTTATACATATAATGTACCTTTGTGGCATGTTTTCATGTCTTGAAATTTCTCGAACATCTCTGCTAGGATGAGTAAAGAGTGCGTCGTTAGATCTTTTATTGAGATAGTAAATGAACTTTGACGAGTAGAGAACAAATAACATTTGGAAATGTCACGCAGAAAATTTAGAGTGCCCTTGTTTCATGAGATGTTTCATAGGGCAAAAGTGAGCAAAATATCACGCACTATATGTGCAATAATGGGCGATGGTGTACTCTCTTATGACTTCGCCAAGCGTTGAATTCACAGAAGAAAAACAAGAAAATTTTAATATTTCCGGTAATCCCTGCCCAGAACGGCCATTTACATTAAATTTAGTCAAATTAAAGAGCCTTATTGAAGTAAATCCCAGGTTAATTTCACGTCATTGATTTATGCTAGTCTCATTCTGACATACTGCGAGAGAAAAACAACTTCTTACTTTGGAAAGGCGTAGAATTATTCAGTTCAACTATAACATGGGTACATATTGATGATTATTTCATCAGGTTTACTAGTTGCCAGTCCATTAGTAACTAGGCTGTCGGAAATTTTTAATACTACGACGAAACAATCAACATGATAACATTTTTTGTAAAGTGGAAGATTTTTCCGTATACTTACGTAATCTATGACATTTATAGAAATAATTGGTTAGTAATTCAGAATTTATTTTAAATTAGACGGTAACAATTCTACGTTTATATTTCAGGTTGAGTGTAAATTGTAATAATACAAGAAAAGTCGATAAACCTACGCCAAGTGTTTATGAGAGTAAATGAGTACCTATTAGACATGTGCTTTGATCTCTAAAATTGGGGCGGTATTCGATACAACATACACTGCTATCAGCGTAATGGCATAAATTTGTTTAAAAAACTCTATACAGGCATCTTCTTTTATAATGTGTAATAAATATAGCCCTAAGCTGGAGGCTACCAGCTTAGTTGTCCTTTTTAAGATATGTGATTCTAATCTCAATGATAGATTAGGAAATTAGGAATGTACAAATATGACCAAATTCGCAAAGCTTAGTTGAAAAATATTAACAGACTCATTTATTAAATTTGAAAATAAAGACACTGGAATTTTAACAAAATTCACTTTTCTATTATTAAAATGAAAATACTAGCGTGGACTATATTTATTTTGTCGACAATATTAAAATTTAAGCCAGCTTTTTTTGCGTTAAGCATCAGCCCATTTAGAGAACACTTGCTCGGTGTAATTGTGACTGGAATGTTGGGTAACGCCTTGTCTGATGATTACATTTAGGGATAAACATTTTTTTGTTCCTTCAGTAACTAGTAATATTCTTCGAGGAGATTTGGCAAAATACAGTTACTAAAATATTTAGAAAATTCCGTCTCCATGGGTCTTCAATCTAAGGTACCCCCTGAGAATGCTTGAAAATTGTATAAAGGAGTCTTTTTTAGGTTTCGTTGTATTACAACATCTTCAGGTGGGCTCTTAGAAAATATTTAATCTTTGTTAATAGCCCACATGAAGATGTTGTAACACAACGTAACGTAGGTCGTGGTAAAGAACTTAAAGAAAGTAGAAATAATACTACATCACGTAGTTTCATTTAATTGTGAATAATGAATTTCTACAAAATTAACGCCGAATATATTCGCTATTTTATTTATTTATTTTCGGTTACTATATTAAATCATACAAAACCTTTGCAGGAGCAGGAAATTTACCGACAAATTTAAAGGGATAACATAACATTAAGGAAAACGAAAAAACCTCTCATGACAATCGTAGTCCCAATTTGTCAAAGTCAACCGGTCTTCATAGTTATCTGTCAAGTTAATAACTACGCGATAAGAAGTAGGTACTTGAAAGAAATCTTGTGCTTTGAATATGCAGGTTACTACTAACTTTAATTCAGTCTCAAATGAAGCTACGGCGATCCCATACCATTAGAACTAGCATACCATTAGATTATGACAATGTTAATACGAAATCACACGTTCTTCTTCTCACCAATGAAACAGATCTTTGGACGGATACAGATCTTTGGAGTGGCAATTACAAGTGGAACATAATCTTTATACTGCACTTTATTGAAGATAGAAATGTAGCATTTAACAAATTACACGCTTCCTTTATGGACTATTGAGGGTTAACCGATTGAGAAAACAATAGAAAACCATATTCAAATAATTTTTTTCAACTTTGGACTAAAAGGGAAACGACTGATAAAAGTCACAGATGCTGGCACATTTATCAAGCGAGTAATTTCTTTACGTAGCTTAGAAAGTCACGTCTATCTTAGTTATGGCCTGTTTAATCTGGTCACGGTAGATCGAATGAAAGATTTCTCAGAAATAAATCACATTGTCGAAAAATGCAAGAAAAATTGCAAAATGTATTTGGCAGCTGAAATTCTAATTGCTGATTCCAGAGGATAGACGATGAAAAACTCTGGTATCATTTTCATCAAGAAACACAAAACAGTTTATGCAAAAAACTGACTTATTCAAAAAAGTGATTTCACGGGAAAGTCAGATGTTTAGCTGATACAAACACCAAAAAAGACTCTTTTATAAAATTTTCAAGCACTCTCAGGCGGTTCTTTAGATTGAAGACCCATTGATACAACACATGGTAAATAAAAAAGCATTAAAAAAACCATAAACGTGTGGTATTAGTTAGGAATGTCATTTGTAAGTCATAGTTCAATACAACATTATTTTCTCTTAATCACACGTTCATGTGATATGTTAATTTTAGTGGTTAAAGAGCCAAGTAAAACGAGAATTAATAATCCTAAAGACAAAGAAGGTAATAATCATAAAACTAAAGAAGGTAAACTACCCGCTCCCTAAAGAGCGGACCGAAAATACTGACGTTCAAAATACATCGGAAAAAATTTAATCATAATTCAGCCAAACAATTTCATAACAAAATAACAAAATTTTAACTTTCTCAGTACTTCCTTAGGATTATTCAAAAAATATTTAATAAATATTGGTACCATACTAATCACGCCGATGAACACCTCTAGTTATCATTATAACTACTGCCATGTTAGATTAATTCTATGTGTTCATACATTTTTTTAAAAACTTATTTAGTTAACATCATTTGGTCTACCGGTTGGAATTTACAAAAATTAGTCATTAACTTTTGACTATTATCGAAGTGTTTTGTAGTTGTCATTGCAATATCGAAAATTGTTATTTGCTCATACCTAACAGGCTTTCGCATATAAAATTATATCGGAAATAATAATTTATAACTCTAATCGTGGAGCAATCGATTAGTTTGAGTAGGTCCGTTCCTTTATTTGTTCGTCCAACCTACAATAGCCACTCTGCGAGCGAAAGCAAGCTACATTCGTGTGTCAGCGCAGCCGTGTGCGGTCTCACCGATTACCGTTTTCGAACACAATAGTTGTTAGAATTTCATTTTATCCTTAATAAATGGCTATTTCCACAGATTTATTTTTGATTACGCGAATGTTTCATCGGATAAACAGAAAGGAGATGTACGTATTGCAGATAAGAAAGGGCAGGAATGTGAATAAAGACGACCGATGGAATACGTTCTACTAATCTCATTTTTATCCTTATAGTCTTTTATTTGCTTTTTTCTTCATAAAAGTATACTTGTAAAGAATAATGGAATTATTTCCTTCATCGTGAATTCCAACTAATGTTACAAACTCGAGAGGTTGATATATTTGTTTTTTTTTTATGTTATTTGGTATTTGTTTGTTTGAACGGTACAGTTAAACCTATTTCAATAGAATTTGGTGTGGATATATTTTACATCCTTGATTAATTGAGGGTGTAATTTTTTTTCTACAAAAATCGCTATATTTTTTCATTCATTATATATTTTTTAATTTTTTTCAAAAGCTTGTATATTATGCAACTTATGGAAGGAATAAAATATTCCCTTACACAAAATCTTACATAGTAAGATTTTGTGTAAGGGAATATTTTATGTTAAATTAATTATTATACAACAATATAAGATTACTATTAATATTTATAGGATTTGGTTCATGTAATTTTACAAAAATGGATAACAATATAATCATATATGTTTTTAAAAGCAATTAAAATATAGTGTTCACATAATAGCGGCTATAAAATCGTCGTATTTGCTATAACGTGTGTAATACGTAAACTGGATCCTGACGCTAGGCAAATGTCATTGACAAATGTTCAAGGAGAGAGTGAAAAAGCCCTGCAACTCCTAAGCCTTTTTACGCTCTTGTCGTTTCCTTTTTCCATCCTAGCTCATGTCGATATTTGCATTATAGTTTTTTTGGCTCTTTCAAGTTTACAGTAATTATTAATTATTGTAACATGTTTTCCAGTCTATCATGCATTTTTTTTCTGTTATCTATATATTATGGTGGACTGGAAGAGATTTCTCCTGTAGCAATAAGTCCGCCATGCACATTTTACATTAAAGTTGTAGTAAGTAATTAAAAAAATAACATAAATTGAATGAATCTTCATATTAATGTAACTTTGGTAGAATTTTTTAAAAAATTATACATGTTATGAATAATATTTCAAATGATATAATAGTGTGTAGTTAGTATGCACTGTTATATCATTTAGAATTTTAAGTAAATTGTAATAGTATGATTGCACAGTATATTATAATGTGATTATATATTTATCCAAGTAGAATTCGTAAGTGGCTGGAATGTAACGATTGTTAGCGGGATTGTAATATTTTTTGGAAAATAAAATCGGTTCGCGGTGGTAATCTTTACGATCGCTGAATCGATCTTATGAAATAATTCTTGAAGTTTTTTAGTAACATAGGCATCGTATTATTATGATGAATTTAAAAAAAATATATTTATGTTTGTAATAGGTTAACCTCTACATTTATAATTATAATCAAGATATATTTTGTATTATAAAGTATATTTAAAAACGCACGTAAGTCACGTTATTCAGTGCCCGAAGTATTTTTGCACAGTATATTAACTGTTTTGCAGTAAATCATTACCTCTAATCAATAAATTGTTGAAGTTAAAGTTGTAATTATTTGTTAGTAAAAAACTCGGAAACACAAAATAAAGTTTTATAATTTTTTATTAAGTGTTGAAATAAAAAAAAGGCATCATAGTGTCATCGATAGACTTATTACACAATATAGACGAACAAAGCCGATATATAGCATAATGATATATAATAGGGATGTTACGTGTTAGAGGATAGCAAAATGAAATCCGTTAGTAACGTGTTTTGTAACGCAGGATGCACTTTGAGGAAAATAGCTTTTGTTTTCGTAATTTGCTAAAAATGATCTATCTGTATTTTTTATATTTATTTTCAAAAACTTGCACAGAAATTACTTATCTTTATATGAAAATCTATAGAATAATATAATTAATTACACCTAAATTTAAGGTATATGTTATCATGATTTACTGAGTTTTTGTGTAAAAACATTTATTTGACGTTTACGCTAGTATTAAATTACCTTATCGATAATTTTGTCGATGAAATTGATTAGGCTTAGTATTGTTGAATACAATTGAATACCGAAAGAAACTAAAACATTGCTTTTTAGAGTTCCATTGTAAACTAGAAACTTTATATTATCTTCATATCTGTTCGTCCACCTTCTGTACATACATATATAATAGCAAAGTAACTGTGACGTTACGAAATACTTTGCGATTATATCCACATATTTTGCAGGTTTATGCATTAATCAATTCAAAGACAGGATCATTTTTTACTACACACCCCTATAAATGGGAATTTGGGAGATTTTTCGCCCACCCCATCAAATGACCCCATCACATGGGGTCATTTGATGGGTGATCACCCAATGGGGTGACCATTAGTGAATATTATTAATTGTCTTTCAAAATGCAATTAAAGACGTCATGTAATTTTCTTAGTTACATTCATTATTCCTCTGCGTACGAACGCAGAGGAATAATGAATGTAACTAAGAAAAACGCCCTGTCTTTCTTTCATCTTACGTTACAAAAATCTGAATAAAATTAGAATAATACACCTAAACAATTAGTCCAAATATTTTATGGAAAAAATATTTGATTGATTTTAATTAAATAATGAACAAATTATTTTTATAAAATACTTAAAACTGATTTAATAATATACTTACTTTTTCTAATAATATACTTAAAACTGATTTAAATAGTTAAAAAATTTCATTTATTTCATGAAAATTGAAATATATCTTAAAACGATTAACATTTCTAATTAATTAATTTTAATAATCATATTACATTAACTAAATTAATGGATTAAATATTTTAAATTTATGAACATTTATATTTAAAATATTTATTTATTTACCATTGATATGCAACACAAAATAAATTAAATTTACTTTTAATAAACTCTTCAAATAGTTTCAAACTTCTTGTACAATACTAATTTAATATTAAAAATAACTTTAATTTTATAATATTTTATTTTAAAATTTTCTACTGTTCATTTTAAAAATTATTCTTATTATAATAAAGCAAATTGATTTTTTTTTAATTATTTGATTTAACAAACTCTTCTCAATGTAAATGAAATTCTTTCATAAAGCTTTAATTTGTCTTAATTTTTTAATTTTGTTTAAATTTATTTTTTCATTTTTATGTATTTGTTATTCTAATTTAAAATGGCTTTGGTTTAGTTATAGTGACAAAATAAAAGTTAGTTATATTGACAAATTATAAGTTTAGTTAGAGCTTTTCATATTAGTGAGATTTACCAGAGATTTAAATTAAGTAAAAAATTAGTTTTTTTATTATTTCATTATTTATTAAAAAGTTATAAACGTTTATTGTATGTTTCCGAATTTTTTATGAATAAATCATTATAACTTAAGTGCAATTGCGATTATTTACTAGAGATAACTATTTACTGTAAAACAATTATTATGCCGTGTAAAAATATTTCGCGCCCCGGTAAATATAACTGAGGTGCGTGTCCAAGAATTGGAAGTTGATATATATATATATATATATATATATATATATATATATATGTATATATATATATATATATATATATATGTATGTATATATATATATATATATATATATATATATAATACAAAGTATAATATTCTTCTACAATAAATAATGTCGACCCCGAGATGCTGTACGTATATGAAGCTGATTTCTTGCAAAAAACTGTTAGTTTCTTCCAGAAAACGCCTAGACTTTAAAAGCAGTGAAGTTTGAATAGTTGGACAAGTTTGTTTTCATTTCGTCAGAAATTTTCGACGCATAACTTAATCATTATTGTAGCTGGCTGTGATGGTACATAAAGTATAGATAGCACTTATATCCATGAAATAAAAAATACCGTCAGCAGCCACGGGCCCGAATTTCGGTAGACGTGGTAAAGTGTGATAAAGGTTAACACAGCCTTTTTTTTGTATGTTGTTAGGTCGAGTTACTTAAATTTGTAGTCTCAATTGTCTGTCTCTTTGTATAAAATTATTAAATCGAAGGTTTTGAAGTAAAAATTAAAACATTTCGGTGTCATAGTCAGGCAGACAGTTCCAGTTTTGCTTTTATTCTTTTTCTTCGAATTCTTTAACCTTATGAAAAATATAAAATGCATAAAAAATTTCGATTTACAACTAGTTTGTAAAAATTACATCATTACTACGATACCTCTACGGATATAGCGGACACGATTTACTTGTATGTACACAATAATAACAAGATTATTAAGAACGGTTATCCCCCGTTTGTATTGTGTCTAAGTCATCTGCAGTATCAGAGAAGTGAAGTTTATCTTTATATAGTTATTTTGTTCAACATCAGAATAAGGAGTATCAGTATAATTTTGTCACTGTTTCTCATCAGCATGTCAAACTTTACCTTGATGTTTTATGTAATTTCCATGAATAAAAAATAGCGTAATGTTATCTGAACAAAATAATAAATGTGTCAATAATAAATACTGTATTTATATATTTAATTTAAATAAGTTTCGAATTGTTTTGAAAACAAATAAATCTGCCAAGAGTAATATGGAAAAAAACTGTTAAGTACGAATGCCACTCGTACTATGAGAGTTAAGTACAAACTCAGCTACATATAAAAGTTGTTGTTGTTTATTAAAGTTTAAATGCTGCATGTATTTTTATTATTGTATATATTTTATTTTTTATCATGTAAATATGGTGCCTAATAGATCTTCTTTGAGGTACGATACAAATAACTCGGTTGCTTACATCCATTTCATTTTTTCATGCAAATCGAACGAAGCAATTTTGCACTGAAGTTTATAAAATGCCGTTATCATGACTATTTAGACCTTCGGATACGTGTCTGTAATTCTATACGCTAGAGAGAGACATACACTGTAATGCACTTTGGAGAGTGATGTCGCGCTTTATCGGTAAGTAAGTACACAAGACTACACCGATCATTTTGGTAAATATTCATATGATACTTCCTTTATCGGGATGGGATATTTTATAGGTAAACACGTTTTACCGTGTCAAGCGTACATAATTTTTCTCGACATAAACCTCTCTAATATACTACCCCAAGGTTTAGAAATCTGATGTAATAATCGACAATATTTATTTCTTAGTATAGTAATTGGCACGCTTAACATGCCAATAAATACTAAAACATTTTTTTGTGTATGAGTTTATTGAAATGATATTGAGTTGATGGAACCGTTTGGATGATTGTTGAGATACTCCTTAAAAGAAGTGCGGTGATGGAGTTACGGTTTATATACTCTATATATTTATACACAGATTACAAGGATTATAATGGAAGCGGCGACATTATTATAAACTATACATTTTAATACTCCCCCTTGAATTGAATTTTCACTCTCGACTCTAATTAGGTCCTTCCTGACAGATGAAAGTCTTTTTTTATACAAGTTTAAGCTTACACTGTGAACCCTACTCTAAGTTTATATAGATCTGTTCTTAATTTTGTCTTAATTGATATTTTACACATCACATGTTTTACATGTCGCTATACATTTATTAACACAATTACAGTAGAATATTATGCTCTTCCGATTGGAGACATTTTGACCGGTGTAGGTTTTCAGTAAAGATAAGCGTTACGTACCATGTGCCAATTCAACGTTACAATTATACAGTAACCCTTTTCAGAAATTTACAAAAATATGTGTCTAATTTTACTTATGTTTACGTTTTACACGTGCATTTTACTCGATCGTTAAAGTCATCGGCTTGTATGATTCTGGATGATTGGAAAGTAGCATTGTTCCAAGCCACTCGTCGTCCACTGTAAACTTGATATTTCGAAATTTATGTGCCGTGGTCATTATTTTGTTAATGCAGTCTTCTACATTTTGATATTCTGCAAAAGTTGCTCTACACAAATCTCTAAGCAACCTGACGCGGCATGATAGTCCAATACTAGGTTATTCCACATTTTTTTGGCAGGTGCCAGATTATTCCAAACTTCTTTCGCAATCTGATCTTCTCGAACATTGACATAAAACAATGTGCAAGCAAATGATTTTTGTTCATGTCTTTAAATTACCTTTAAAATTGATTGTTTCCCTACATTCGACATAGTTCCAAAATTGTTCACGCTGAAGGTACATTTTTACGACGAACTTATTAATATTAGTGAATTATTTGCAGATATTTTACCTCGTTTTCATTGTTGATAGTATAATAATTTGCACTTTGGTAGGTTATAACGTTTTGACAACTTATTTGGTTTTTAAATGTTGAATTATGTCGACACTAAGGTTTATTGGATACATAACGTATTGAATTATTGTTGTGCTGATGGAATCTCTTGAGTGATTGATGAGATAATCCTTGATGGGAAATCTGGACAAATATTCGGTTACTTTAGATAACACCTAGCAGGATATGTAAAAGAGGAAGGGCGGCGACGGATCCACGGTTTACATACCCTCCATCATAGACGATACGGATTATATAAGAAGGGTTACTGTAAACTAATTATTTTAACAAAATTGATGGTTAATAATCCGCTTGTGAGAGGTACCCGACTTTTCTTTTTCATATCCGATGAATATTAACTCTGACTTGGTGAGGACTCGTTTTGAGGAATGTCTACCTAGCTTGAATCGCTTTGACTGAGTCTATCGACTGTAATGTGCCTCAGAAGCCTTTGGAAGCATAAAACGCGCCGGATACAAAATTTGATTTTGTGAGATTTCCTAGAACGTGATTTCCTTTTCGAATTACCTAAAAATACCTTCAAAATTTTATTACGAAGGGTTGAAAAATTACCAATTTATGTACGCCATAAATATGGACAGATAGACATGACAAAATGATAAACGTTTTTAGTTGGTGTGCAATTTTAAAGCTGATGTAACGGAAGTATAATATTTATTTTTCCTCTATATATCATCCCTCGATTCGAACTGCTAGATGTAAGCAACATGAATCAATTCAAATATTGAATATATTTGGCGTTAATTTTTTAGAAATTCATTATTCACAATTAAATGAAACTACGTGATGTAGTATTATTTCTACTTTCTCTTTTTATTTCTACTTTCTACCTAGGTTTCGTTGTATTACAAGATCTTCAGGTGGGATATTAGCAAAGAATCGATTCTTTGCTAATATCCTAAAAGTGGTAAAGAAATTAAATAAAGTAGAAATAATACTACATCATGTAGTTTCATTTAATTGTGATGAATCAATTCAATATTTATACTTGTACGCTCAATAATGCTGCTTGTGTAAAATTTTATGATAATAATGATTTCCTAAAAATGAGTATTAAAAATACTTGCAACTCAAAACTATTTTGCCGTGATATCATTATAACAATTGATGATAATACCAATGAAAATTGAGAAATTACAACCTTGATTATGAATGTAATTGGTTTATGAAGTATGTAATTAATTTATTAGCAATATCGAAATATTTATGAACAATGATTAACAAAGGGATTAAAAGTGTCAGCCCGAAAGTAATGCACCAAACAATTTGGTACTGATATTTGTTTACATTTTAGTGCGCTAATACAATTGTAAAATTAGAATTTGTACTAACTTTAAAACTATGGTAACGCGACGAAAATGTTAGGTTAGGTTAGTTCATAAAATAAAGAAAATAGACATCTTCTTGAAATGGAAATATATGAAGGAAGAAAAGGGGCGGCTATTTATATTTGATGTACCTAAAGGTTTTTATAGATATATACTGTTAACGTTAACGTTCGACGTACAGGCTGTCCAGTGGCAGATTTCAAAGTTTGAACAAACATAGTTTCTGAACGCAACACATAAGAGGGGCGCGGGGGGCATCGTTAGAAGCGCAAGCGGTGCAGATGTTTTAGTAGCCATGGAACAGTGGAGTGGAGAGCACCGCGCTTTTGCCGTCGAGGCGTACATTTCGAGAGGATTTTCGCTGTCTGTAGGACGCCGTCGATTTAATAATCGTTACAGTATTCGTCGATTACGTGATGGACCATCGATCCACCTCATTCAGTCATGGGTAGCAGTGTTATGGTTTCTGTCGTTGAAAATTCCCGTTTATCACTGCGTACACGTTCATCGATATTGGGAATTCCAAAATCAACTTTACAGGTAATAATGCAAAAAAAGCTCAAGTTCCATCCATATAAAATTCAAATTGTTCAAGATTTACACGATTCTGACTTTGAATTAAGAAAAACTTACGCGGAGGTAGGCGGATGTTGTTGAGATTTCGTACTGCTACCCGGATGGGCAACATATTCTTTAGTGACGAAGCTCACTTTCACATTGGAGGATATGTGAATAAGCAGAACTTTCGTTACTGGGATGTCCACAGCCCAAGACAAATGCATCAAGAGCCTTTACATAAGTCTAATGTAACAGTCTGGTGTGCCATGTCTGCATCTGCAATCATAGGGCCTTATTTCTTTGAAAATTAACGTGGCCAAACTGTAACTGTGAATTCGGAGAGATATGCCCAGATGTTAAATAACTTTTTCAGAGTAGAACTACAGAATAGTCCATCCTTCAACCAAAACACATGGTTCCAGCAGGACGGGGCCACAGCTCACATTGCTAATGTGCCCATGAATGCAGTGCGGCAGTTATTTCCAGAAAAAAACATATCCCGAAACGGTAACGTACCGTGGCCACCTAGGTCACCCGATTTAAGCCCATGTGACTTTTTCTTATGGGGATACTTATAATCCGTTGTTTACAAAGCAGGGCTCTGTGTCACAGTGCAATCCGAGCACTGTGACACAGCTTAAAGAAAATATTCGAGCCGAAGTCAGTAGGATACCCCAGTCGCTCCGCAAAAGCGTTTTTGAAAACATGCGTGCTAGATTCGAAGAGTGTGTCAGACTCGATGGCCGCCATTTGGACACGTTTTCAAAAAATTAAATCCGCATTTGTTGTTATAAAGTTAAAATAAACCTACTTTATATTAGAGGTGTAGGTTTTTTTTTACAATTTTTCAAACATTGAAATCTGCCACTGGACAGCCTGTATAAATTGCCAGAAGCGCACGCAAGAAAAAAAATAAATGGGTGGTTACTTTTCCCATATTACTATTTGCTATCATGAAAAATGATCATTTTGGAGTAATCATTCAATTCACCTAACCTTTTTTCAGCATTATGAATACAAAGAGAAATTCAGTACATTTTTTCCATTATATAATTTTTCTAAAATTGTGTGTAAAAAACCATAGATTTGAACGAATAATTGCTTATTTTAAGCGTAATATAAATAAATTTTTACGTCAAACTAAAATTGTCAAAGTTTATTACAAAATGTGAATGGCATGACTACTCATTCTTTTAGGATATTACTTCTATTCTTATATGCTTTATTTTAGCACTATTGATACTTTTGAAAATTTTGTACCTATACGCTATAAGATTATATTACAGAAGACTTTTTATTATATACTATAAGATATATAAAGACGGAAAAAGTTTCATTATAAAAGACAAACATCTTTCAAATCATCTGACAAACATTTTTTGGAGGATCAGAAAGAAAAACATCTGTTTACAAAGTAAACTAAAATAAAAGCTAAATATGTCAGGTAAATAAATATTAAAACAAAATTTATAAAAATTACTACATCATAACTAAATATTTGAAATTAAAATCAAATTAATATTTCTCCTTTTAAAATTTTCTCGAATACAATGTGGATATAATTAATAAATTTATTATTATTCCATTTAAGGCACTAGCATAAATTTTAAACTTTTGCCATTTTCCTTCATATTTCAAAAGTCAAAGTTTTATTCATTGTATGAAATGCAAATGGGATTTTTTAAAAAACATTTATTCGATGATGTCGCCTTTAAATAACATTGTATGACAAGTTCTCTTTTGTATTTACAGAATGATAACTTGGGTTTTGCACCAAATTCGTGACATATAGAAAACTGTCTGTACAAAAATAGGTATTGTTAAATGTTTTTAAGTAATCTTAAAAGCATTTTCTGTGTTGTAGTGTACGAGCCCATTTTATAGACGAGCCAAATTTGGTTCTCCCCACACTTGTCAGTCCTAGCTCCAGGTATGCCAACGGTCATTATGACCATTGTAAAACGGGGCGAGACGCTCATTAATCTCAATGAACATGCGCTCAAAGGTCGCGAGAGCTCACAGAGGACGGAAGAATCATAAGTAAAGGGGCCGGTAGGACCTTGCGTTTCTCATATTAGTAACAAACTTTCGGTTACCTGTTGTATCTACATACGAACTTATTTATGTATTCTACGTAAGCACATACATTTTTACACATTTTACATAGTGATATGTATCACACTAAAATGTAAAAATGTAAGATTGATTGCGTATGTAACGTAACTCAATTTTAAAAATGAAATGATAAATTTTAATGACACGTTTATTTTGGCGGTTTAAGTTGTTTTAAACTCTTTTGTATATTACGGAATAAGTTATCAGTGAATAAAATAGTGAAAAAATATATAAATATTTAGGAGAAATTAATAGTTATATATTGACTAAAATATGAATACTGTGTATTTTAAAAACCATTTCATCCGTTTAAACATTAATTTTATTCATTGTGCATTATAATTTCAAATCCCATAATGTTCCTTGCTTGAAATTATCTTTATCTTTATATTTGATTATATAGCGTTCGTATTTGAAATAATTAATTTATCCTGTGCTATTTACTTATGGGTCTATATATATATATATATATATATATATATATATATATATATATATGTATATATATATATATATATATATATATATATATATATATATATATATACCTCCAAAAGAAAATAAAATACTTATGTATCCATATACAATAGGGTTTAGTAGTCGTATACACCTCTTGAAATTGTGTATTAAAATAGTCAAAATAATTGAAAATCCTAATCAAATGCTAGTGCATAGACACTTTTAGACTTTACAATCCACTAGGGAGGAGGGAGCAGTTTGTACTTAAGCATTTTGCAAATGGGCTTAAACATGAAAATAAAATAACTGTCAAAGAAACCTCAATATTTTTTAATCTCAAACTTTAAAGACAGGTCTCAAAACTTTAAAGACACGTCCATGGTCTAGATGAGGTCTGTGACAAATATTTTTCGTTTATTCTACGTTAAATTGATGGCTGGCACATAATATACTTTTTATTTTTTCAATATTTGACATTTTTTTTTCTATACCCTCATCTGAAGCGTCTACTTGCAAAATGTAACGCACATAAATCGCATAACAATAATTTTCACGAAATCTATGAAAGTGTGACAGATGGACGTGAAGATGTATTAAGAGGGGCGCGATTAACTACGGGATTATATTAAAAACGGACACAATTTTTTAAGCTTTTAAATTTTTTCCTTGAGTTTCTCAAATTATTTACAATAATGAGACCGGCGGCAGTCGTTCTGTTGTAGCGTTAATAATTTGAAATACAATATTCAAATGTTTTGATTACGTAAACGGACTAGCAAAAAGTATGTCGCACTGTAGAGGGACTTTACCACTGCTATCGGACGAAAGCGATGATAAATATTTTTCCGGTTTTCAATTTTAGTTCGTCGCGAATTACTAGCTAACAATGCAACTATGTAATAACGATATGAGGAAACTCCACGCAAACTTTCGTATCGCTTGCTGGTATTATGCGACCAAGAATTTTAAGTCTATTATGTTAACGGACAGACCTTGGTGTAAATAAATTTCAATAACAAAGTTACTTGTCAGCAAAGCGACGCTTTTGCATTGTAGAAACGGAAATTAACTTCTGCCAAAAAGTGAGACGGGTGCCTATGTGCGACTACTGATGTCCTATTGATGGCATTTGCATAATTCGAAACGTATTGACCTTGCGGAATGAATTTTTTCAAAATTATTTTACATTATTTGCGGTTTAATGTTATCTGTAACACAGTTGATGGATAGTGGTGTTATGGACCTCGGCTGTCATTAAGAGTTCTTGCAAGCAACTAAACTTCCTTAAAATGCATCTCATTTGGGTGGCAGTGGGGGTATTTAGCACTTAAATTCTTTCTATTCTTATCGGCCTGTAGCGTTTACCATACTTTGTATCATACTGAGTGGCACTTACAGACATATCACATATTTGTAATCGGGTTTATAATTGACAGTCACAGTACAACGTTTTTTTTTAAATGCAGGAATCAATTTATAACCGAAATTTCAATTAGTTAAGGCAAAATTCAAGCAAGCCTGAGTTTATCTTCATTTTATTTCTATTTTCGTTTTCTAAGTTATTCTGCAACTTTATTTATTATTTTTTTCAATATAGTAAGATATTGATTATTTTGATAAGAATATTTTCTAGAGAGAAAACTATTTTTTGGAAATTTATTATAAATATTTTATAATTTCATTTACTATAATTTAAAAAAACTGTGTGTCTATTTTATACTTAAAATGTTAACTAGTTGGGTTATGCAAAATTAATGTAGATATAATTTCTCAACTATATTATCTCGTTCGCTGATTAATTTTCATGCATAGCAAAATCTAATGTTTCCTGGACCGATTTATATCCTATATTTTCTATATTTCTGATGTTTTATCTATATATGATGTTCTGATGTTATAACCTACATTTCTGATGATTTCTGGACCGATTTATATCCTCTCGAGCAATAAGAATTTACTGACTAAACTTTGAGTTAAATAAAGGATGCACAAACAGAACACAATTTTTCAATTTAGGTTCGGGCCCTATTGTGCCTAGAAACAAAAATTATTATCTCGAGATACAGACGAACGATCTACTTTATTTAGATTGCATTGAGTCGATTCTCCTTCAGCATCGTTTTGAATATTAAAGAATCCACTCAAGAAAATGAAGGAGCTACGTAAACTATAATCATACAATACGTTTGTTCAGATATTCTAGCAAATAATTACTTTTTCTTTATATTATATAACAGAAAAGAAAGCCTAACGTGTCAATAGAAAAATGCAAGTGTTATACCTGTGAAGAAAAAATATTCAAGCGCTAAACATACTACCATTTATGGAGAGGTAAAATCTCTATTGGCGGTTTTCTGAGTACTTTTTACCAAAAAGATATCTATTCTATAAGTTTTTGTTTGAAATTCTTCATACAAAAAAGTTGTGAAATAGATGTCTATTCGATAAAACGTATTCAGAAACCGGCAATATGTCGTTTAGTAAGTTAGATAAGATACGGAGTTATCTTATTACTTCATTTCAATTTATGTTATTTTCGTTATATAATTTTGTAACTTAAAACTTAATTAAATCGAGTTTGAACTTGATTTAATTAAATCGTAGCGACAAGTACTCATAAATAATACGTAACAGGTTATTAGAACCGGTTTGAGGTAGGGTCAAGTTTAATAAAAAACAACGTGAAATAAACTTATTTTAATAATTATTTATAAACTCTGATGCTGGAATGCCAAAGTTTATCTTATATCAGTCTCGGATCTGAAATTTATTTAATTACTTATTTAATTAATATCACTAGGGCCAAAGGTGAAAAATAATTAAAAAACATTTCAATCTTTATTATAATCGTATTATTTTATTGGATAGTAAAAATAAATAATAATCTAAAACATCTAAAATTGAATACAGTTGTAAAATAGGGAAATTTAAAAGCATTTATGTGGTTTACTAAAAATGTTATGTACGACCATTATTGAATATATGCATTTATAGCAAAAACTCGTAAAAAAGACATCTTCAATAAAAAAATGTAATTCGACATTTCCAGTCGCGCCATCGTTTTTATTGTATTCAGTGTTTACATTTCGAAGCATCCATATGAAAATATTTCCTTCAACAGAATGTAAGATCGCGAAATTCGTAACTGCTATCCAAAGGCATGTTCACATGGGCGTTATTTGCAAGTGGATGTGTATGTATGTATTATATCTATGTATGGATATGTATATTTTGATTCCAAAACAAATGTTTTACTTAATTTTATATAAATAAAAAATAAACAGTACATCCAGGTTGAATTAATTCGTTGATAAATTTATATGAATATGCCTTTTGTGATGTGGCAGTAAAATTGTATTGTTCTATTTTATTTGTGGCATATGTACTATTAGACTCATAAAATGCTAATCATCTATAACATTCAGGCTTTTTCTGGAAAAATGAGCTACGGAATGTTCTTTGACTTGTACTAAAATGTGGAAAGTCTGAATAAGATCGATAGAGCTATTCCCAAAAAAAATTATAATTCTTTTTACGGCAGGTACTAGAAATTTCGAAGTTCGAAAATAGATGTTCAAGTTCATAAAAACTCATGTAACATAAATTCAATAAAAAAGAAAAACTGTAGTATAACTCGACATTTCCACCCACGCCATCGTTTTCATTTTAAAACGGTTCGATATTCGAGACTCACATACCTGATTGGTCCTCACTTTTACGTACGAAATAATACATTTTTATTTGTAAAAAACATTAAAATAGAATATATTTTGGTGAAATGTACTAAACATTATCATTTGTCTCACAGTGCTAAGAGGGTAAGCACAAAGTTGTGCCTTGAATATTAATGAAAATTCCCAAATATTAGATTTAAATGAAATCGGTCACGTCATTTAGGTGTTAGATTGGGCTGCGGACACATTTTTCATTTTTGTGCACACACATATATATGTGCATGTGTATATAATTTCGTATAATTAGGAAGGAGCTACGTATAATAAAATTGTTTGACATGCAAAAGAAAGTTATGAAATGAAATTGGTTAAAATCGAGTTGACGCTTTTCGTTTTGTTTGAATTAAAGATTTTCAGTGCATTGTAAGCCTCTGCTCAAATACATAGATCGACTTGCCCACTTGGTATAGCTAATATTCAATCTGAATGCTTCTAATCTGTTGCGGTCACGCTTTCGAATAAAATCACAATGTCGAATCATAAATAATTTTTAATTTAAAATTGAACATGTCTTCAAAAAAATTATTTCCAAAGAGGAATCATTTTAGGATAGTGAATACCCGTGAGGCGAAGCTAACGGTTACTGGATAGGTTAAAATATCTAAATCCACAAATATATTCATTATTATGTTGCTTATATTGTGCAAGGGCAAACGGTAAAATGTAAGAAAGACCAG
Source organism: Druceiella hillmani (assembly GCA_039881145.1). Classification (NCBI taxonomy): domain Eukaryota; kingdom Metazoa; phylum Arthropoda; class Insecta; order Lepidoptera; family Hepialidae; genus Druceiella; species Druceiella hillmani. The sequence goes on from JAYKKI010000002.1 coordinate 55,935,489, forward strand.
AAATATTATTACGAATTTATATTATTGAATGTTTATTTTGTGAAAAAAAAATTTTTTCGTGAAAATAATTACTTCCATGTTGGGATAACACTTTTTTTTTATCTACTTGTAATGTAATTAATATTTAATCATAAGTAGTGGTAACTAATTAATTGTTACTTGCGAAATAACTACCCATATTAAATAATTTGTAATTATTTTGATTTAAAATCAGAAAAAGGTCTTGTTTCAAATACGGCGTAGTGAAATTGGTTTCAATCTGAAATTTTAATTGTTACATACTTTAAAAACGATAATGAAACTTAAAAGCAAATTATTTAAATTACTACACTTCATAAACGAGCTAAGTTTTTTTCGCGCAGTCGCGAAAAATGTTTAATATAGAGTATTTGAAACATGGCACAAAAAATATTTGTTTAATGTATGTCATGGTTTCCGGGTTGAGAATAATGATTAACAGTTAAACATTGCAATGAATTGTTTTAATTATTTTGTCTTAAAATTCGCGGATATTGTAATCTGCAGAATTATTTTTAGGCCTTTAAATTATACGATTCTTTTAAAAATGTGCTGATAAATTGATCCAGGTGAAAATAAAAGACCAGGTGAGCATAAAAAAAATTTGTCAAAAGAAATTAAATATATTTTAAGAAACTTTTACAAAATTACATTTTAAATACATAATTTTGTACATGAAGTACCAACATTTTACAAATGATCTATAGAAAACGTTTCGGTTTTCGTTTGAAACATCGACCGGCTAAGGAGGAATAAAGAACAAAGAAATAAGCTTTTCATTGGCACCATCTGTATCGTCACTTCCGGCAATATTAGTAAATAAATACTTTTACTGCTGTCTCACTTGGTGTATATTATAAACTGTGTCGATGGAATGGAGTAAAACGACATTTCGATGGTTATGGTGCAATAAATACTTCATCAAGTTTGATATTTTCGTTTGATATTTTATATTATGTTTTTTTTATTGTTTCATTTTTTAAAGAAGTTAATCTACAATTGAAACGAATTTAAAGCGGAATCGAAAAATCTAATTATGCTTCAAATGTCCTTATATTCACAAGACTACTCAAATATCATGACCTATTTGAAAACTATTATAAATATAATAATAGTGTATTTTGTGTTGAAGGCTACGAATATATGTTAAGGAAAAAAGAATAAATGTAAATAAATGCTTTTTATATTTGTTTGTTAACATTAAAAATGTTTTATTTATTCTTATATAAACCAGAAATAAACTGTACATCCAGGTTGAATTAACTTTCTTGCTAAATTTTTATGTATATACCTTTTATGACGTGACAGTCAAATTGTGTTGTTCTATTTTATTTGTGGGCTTATAGTATTTACGGAATGTTCTTTAATTTGTAGGTGCTAATGACGTAAAAAGTTTGAAGAAAATCAATAGAGCCATTGCCAAGAAAAAAATTGCCAGTGTTTTTACAGCAGATACTAGAAATTTTGAAGTTCGAAAATCAATTTTTAACCCTCACGCTATCGTCTTCATTTTGAAACGGTTCGGTCTTGGAGATTTGCATACCTGATTGGTCCTCACCTTTTATGTACGAAATAAAAAAAATGCACTCTTTAAAAATCATTAAAACAAAAAAAATTTAGTTTTTTTCGAATTCTTATCTCCTCTTGTCGCTCGAGAATAAAAATTGCTTGAAAATAACTTACAGAAACGCTAGAAACGTTGACATATGTCAGTACTAGTGAAAAGAGCTCATATTGTTGAATTAACATATGAAATAATTAAACTATAAAACTGACTATAATACATATCCATAGGGTTGTTTTTTGATAAGAAAAACATAATTCGCTGAGACTTATTTATTTCACCGTAAACACGTGCGTATGCTTCTAGGCTCAAAGAAAACTAAAATTTTTAAATTTCCTTTCATGTCTTCTTTTTATTATAATTCATAATTTATATGGATTAACAGCAAAATGCCAACAGCAATAACAGTTTTGTTTGCGCATTTCGGCGTGGCATGTTGAACGACAATAAGTAGAGTATAGATATCTCATTGCGCTTCATAGTTGGATGAATTAATTTCCGGTATGCGGAATGCTTTTGCATGTTATAATAATTGTTTAAAGTTTAAAAATGAAAAAAAGAAAAGCAATTTCATTTGTGAGTAAGCTTATTCTATTACTATGATTATTACTACTACGACTGATGTGATTATTTTGGTGAACTTTCATGTTCTATTTTATCAGTAAAGTAAATTTTTCTCGAATGAATTACCATTGACATTTGTTAACAGTCTATAAGCCTTAAAAATGTGATAGATTATCTACAATATTTACTTGACGAGGTTGAGTATTATATTAAAATATTATGATTTTAAAATATTTTTGACTAAAAAAATGAATTAACTTATTTAATGCAGGATACATTAATACCAATTTTGCTTGATATTTTTCAATGGCGTACTATATTAATTAATAATTGTATTTAAAATAATTGAAGTTTTTAGTAGCTCCACAAATTTTGTTTGTGTACTTTTAATCTTTATGAATGATTAATATAATTCATAAAGATTAAAAGTTTTGCTTTTTGAAATGAAGAGTCTTCCACAGGTATTAGATTATCTAACTTTGATACTTATCTTATATGTATATAAACTGACAATAAGCGCCAGTAATTTCATGTTTATATAGAGAAAACGCTTATAAAACACAAAATTAATGATTTACAATGCTGCCTGAATCTATATATTCTGTGAGTTAATAATTGTAAACTTGAATTAAAAAGGTACGAATACAATGGGCCCTACGTGAGCCGCGCGGCGAGGCGGTAAAGTTCGTTACGGAAAGCTACGAAGGGTTTACTCCGATCTCGGGTCGGACATTATATTAACTTCGGACATGCAAAGGAACTTTTACAACCCTTTATACGGGCCAAAAACGACAGACGAATTTCATTTTATTCCGTCTTTTTATCCAAAACATTTCCAATGTGAGAGTTTACAACCTGTAGGCAGCAGCAGGACTCGATGGCACACGACAAAGCCGCGACGCGTCAAACTTGTTTCGATGTCACTGTCAGAGAAGAAAGCCCCTTTAAAAACCTTTGTACGTTGCTGTTAATAGTGGATTATAGGAAACTGAAAAGAGTCTTGAAGTGAATATTTTTTTTTGAAACAAGCACGATTATTATTAGTAAAATGTGAGGGTAATTTCACCTAATGAAACAAGGACATGTTTAGTTTTGTTTTTTTTTCATTGAATGAAAAATTGTATGCTAAGTTGTGAAATTTATAAATTAGTTTTAAAAAGTAGCGAGAAATTTATGAAATTAACGAAATGGGTACACAGGCGACTTTCACAAAATGTAGACAATTATTATACGTAGTCTAGAGTAAAGATATAAAAGGAAAGTCGAAAGAAATTATGAATTACTTTAATGAAAATGTTCAAACAAATCGTACCTACGAAAATAACCGCATAAACATTTAGGAAACTTATGAATATATCTAAGGATAGCATTCGAGCGCTTGCACAAAAATGACACGCGGGTGCTGCTATGTTTAGCCTAAAACGGATATGCTTAGCACCGAATTTACAATTAATTTCTTTTAGTTAAAATATTCATTACACACTTTTCTATTTAAAAAAACTATTGAAAAAATAAAACAGTTTTTCATATTTCGTATATTATCAAACGGAATTTGACGTACAAATTTTTCTTGAAGGTACTCGGTAAAACTGTAATTTAAAAAAAACGGTCTCGTGGGGCGCCTGTTAGATGTGAAACATCTAAATTTTATAAACGTTCACCAAACTCAGACTCTGAGAAGAAATATAAAAAAACATGCGTTTGAACCATGCAATCAATATATGCCATCTATTGAAATATTATGTGCACGCAATGCAATAAAATTTTTGTACCATTGTTGTAACAAAAAATAACTCATTTAATATTTTTTATTATCAATTTTATAATTATTATATACCAATTATAAAATGACATTAAAAATCAACACATTAATTTTATTTTGTAAATTTTAATTACCAAAACCTTTGATAACTTTTGACACTATCAATACAACTGGAACTAATTTGATTAGATGGTTTATGTTGTTGTTTCAAATAAGTAGTGAACTTTTTAAAAAGGCAAATCAATATTTAATTAATTTAGTTAAAAATCTCTTATAATATATACAGTACTATAAATAGAGGTGTATAGCGACACATATTTTGTTTTTCTATCTGTGTTGAAAATATTGAATTCGAAACTATTGAATGAATTTTCATCCAAATCTTTGAACTTATTCATAAGTGAACTTAAAATGCACTAATATTTAAACTACGTCTTAATAATTTAAAAAAGAAAGACAAAAGTATTGAATATGTCAAGATTAGTTAAATTATATAAAAGGATTTAAACTGTCGTTGTGTTGTGTTGTTGACACAAGATGTCGCTTTTATTACGAAACATGTGAAAAGTTGGTTTATACTCGACGAGCGGGACGATATATTACGATAAGTATTTGTAAGATTCGACGAAAGAAAGAAGATGGTTTCGAATAGTAGGGAATTGATTTAAAACTGTAGTAAGAAAGTGTTTATATGTCACACAATGTACTTACGATACAAAGATATGATTAGATATGTATAGTAAACCGACTTCTATCGGTTTTTGAATACAAAATAAGACGTATTTAATCAATAATTTTTCCATATATTTTATCCCGTACTCTAGGTACTCATACTATTTCAACGTTAATGCAGGGGTTAAAAGTTATCTGGTACATCGCACACTGGGCGAGGCACAATGTGCGATGTACCAGACAGCGCAACCAACAAAACGATACGACGATTTTTCCCGAAACGATTTCTCTCGATTTTATTCAGTATTTTTTTAAGGGTATTCTACGGAGATTCTGTTTGTAATATCGAAATGTTTAAAAACTGTTATCGATAAAATATTGGAAATTAAATATTGTTTACAGCAGAAAAAACAAACTATTTCTTCGTAAGAAAGGCTCAAATCAAGAAATTTGATCAATATATAGAACATTTATTAAAAGCATAAAATATACAATTCTATCAGTATTAAAATGTTTTGTAAATTTGGCTTTTGCGGATACAGGTTACATGTAAAGGTATATGCTCAGAAGGACTATGATTCTACCATAATAACATACTGAAAACTAATTCAGGCACACAGTATACGTGCATGAGCTTTAATTCTTGTAAAAAATAATTCATTCTTATTCTTAAGTGATTTTTTTCTTACTAAATGACTTTTTTACTGACTAAATTTATTTTACAATTTTTATTGCTCTGAACTTATCGTAAAATAATTAACATTTACAAAATTAACTTATAGGCAAGTGTCGCGGAATATTTTGTAGTTGATGTGATTTTTTTGTGTTTTCGATAACAAATTAATATAATATGTAAGACATTATGTTGGCAAATGTGGAGTGAAAACTAAAATAATTAACAATGCATGTACGAAAACCAAATGATTATATATGAAGTTGTGGAAATTGGGACAACGTTATTTTCGAGTTAATCTTAATTATTCCACTTATAATATTATAAATGTGAAGACATATTTGTTTGTCCTTTTTTTACGTCTGCAACAGATTTTTTGTACAGATATAGCTAGCGAACCCGGAAATGACGTAAGTTGTTTTTTATCCCGGGAAACCTCGTTCTAATATTATGAATGCAAAATTGTGCTTGTTTGTACTTCTTTTATGTTGGAAAGAAGCAATAGATAAACATAATTTTTTGCAATAAGATATATGGTAGATAAGGAAATAACATAGGCTACTTTATATCATAAGAAATCTTATCTCTTTGGGAAAATTCTTATTTGAAATTGAAAAAGTGTACAAACGGAACAATACAACAAATTCGGAACGAAACAATGGATCGACGTGATTTTTTGGGACGCTGCATACGCAATGCAAAAGACCTACATAATTATTCCTTTTAATCTCAAATTTAGAGAAAATATTTTTGGTTTTAATGTAATTGTTATTATAATTCACGAAAATAAAAGTATTAATCATTCCATATTGCGCTGCATGTATTGATTTATGATATTGTAACTATAACCACACGGGCAATGCTGTGCCAGTTCTGACATAATGTAAATAATAAATATGAAATTATTTCACAGCCTTCATCATCAGTTTTAAATGTATCTGCATGAAATTTAGCAAACAGGTTCATCAGGTGTTGCTAATTATCACGTATGAGAAAGAGAAACAGTAATTTTTTTCAAAGTCGGCTTGTAAAGTGAGGTCGAACTTCTTTGTTTAAAGAGGAGTATTGTCAGAAGTCTTTCAAAATTAACCTGAAGTTTAATTTATATTTTTTTATTGCTTGTGAAATATTACGCTTCAAAGTAGTGTACAATGTGTTAGTCTAATTTTTCAGGAACGAATTTGAAAAATCCAAAAATAAGTGGTAACATGTTAACTCGGTTCAAAATTATGGCGTTTAAATTTTACGGTTATCCTGGTTATCGGTGTGCGACTCATAGCTATACTACGATGAACATCTTTATTGGTTATTTCGTTTCGATCTCTTGACAAATACGATCTTTAATTTATTCGCAAATACATAGCATGTACGCTCATAAAAAAACGAGTGCAAACTATAATACATCAGGTCGGTACATATTTATCAATATATAATAGCGTTGTTCTTGGCTCATCCTTCGTCTTCTCACCTCTTACAGATTTATTACTTTCATTAACCCTACGAATTGCTTTCTGTTAATTCCAATCCAGTTTATACGGGCATAAGTTAAATGAAGGCACGAAAGGTTACTTCAATCAATCTTCCTTCCGGAAAGTAAAGTAGTTACAACTTAGGGTCTGGGTACATTATTAAAATAAGAGTTAAAGTTTAGCCAGCATCGTGGTCGGTAGCTGACCTAATACATTCCCGCCGCCCGTTCTGCGATAGACTTGTGCAAACAGGTGTGGCGTTGTGTGGACGTTATAACTCTTCTGTTTTGTTTAAACTGAATCTATACTGAGACATTTGTTGCTTTTCTAAATACACAAACTTACGATTGTTATTTAATATGAATGAAATAGGAATTTCATTTCATAAATAAATTTGAAGTGAATGAATGATGGACGTATTTTTGATTTTTCGTTTATTTACGATAACAGAAGTAATGTTAATATATTGTTCCCATTAGTCATTCAATCAGCTGTTATGGTAACTTATTTATAATCTGTCGACTGTGATACGTAAATATCCAAATACAAATTTTATCACACTATTTTGGAAGGGCAGATGCCAAACAATTCGTGAATGTAGATTTTATTGAGTAGCAGTTTCATGTCAACTGTGATGGAAGCTATATTCTAGTGCGTTTCGATCTGAATTTATACTAACTCATAATCACACCCTGACCTGGTCGTTGGTGCATTTATTTTGCAAAGTAAATAGTACCAGTAGTAATTATCTTGAATTACGTTTGATTTACTACGATCCAGTAAGGAGTTTCATTGTTCATCTCTAGAATGCATCATCAGATTCTGACATGATCGATAGTATAACTATTTTTTAAATTAAAAACTACCAGTAGCAAATAATTGAATCACTTTAAATTTACTACCATCAGCTAAGGAGTTCCATTGTTCATCTCCAGAACTCATCATCAGACCCTGACCTGGTCGACGGTGTAGCTATTTTGCAAAGTAACTACTACTAGTAGCAGATATCTTTAATCATGGTTTATTAACTAATACCCGTTAAGGAGTTTCATTGTTCGTATCCAGAACTTATCGTCAGACCCTGACCTGGTAAGTGGTATAGTTACTTTGCAAGGTAACAACTACCCGTAGCAAATATCTTGAACCATAGTTAATTTACGGCCATAATTTAAGGATTTATATCGTTCGCGTCTGGACTTCATCACCAGATTATCATCATATTTATATAGGACCACACATATTACTCTCTTTCAAACAAAAAAGAATCATCAAAATCGGTTTAAATTCATATCTAATTCTAAAAAAAACTAACATGTTTCTCCTATCACATAGCGTATAATTTAATTATTTGATCAATTGTTTATTATGGCAAAAGTACTAAAATTGTTGATGTTCCAAGTACCAAAAAAATTTTACTGAATATTAGGGACAGGAAAAATAGCATTTAGCATGCTAATGACATTTCGCAACTAACGCTAATTTGCTAATGCTATTAAGTATTAACTGTAGATGATTGATACGTTGTGAACAGATTTATTTCTTTAGCAGCCGCTTCAATATTTGTATCATTATTCGGCGCTTATTTTAGGCTGATATAACTGATAATTACTGTTTATATAAATTAATCGATGGATACATAAATGGCATAACACTTAATGTAAAAAATCTTGTGATATTATTATAATTTATTATAATGAGGGATATATTGGCTCTATACAATTAACGTTGTGTATGAATCGTGATTACAAATATCTAGATTGAAAGAAAGATTTATAATAGAAGAAACAGTATTTTAGACAATTATTTACAACTTTAATTATTGTTATTATTTTGTTCGTTTTCATTTTTGTAATTAGTGTAAATGGTTTTTAAAGGTCTCCTGATCAATCGTGAAAGTATTTACGGTTCTCATAGAACTCTGTTAAATATGTTTGTTGATATTTTTTAAACTTGGAAAACAGTCGTCAAGGGTATACATATTACTTATAGAACTTTTACAAAGATATCTCCGATAAGTGTATCATGTAATCTTAGTAAAAAAACAGAAAAAAAGGAATTTTTCAAAAGTACCTTTAGGAAATTGGAAGTTGAGGCGCACATTTCACGTCAATGTAAAGTATTTCGCAAACGAAACTCAGATATGAAAAATGGTAAATAAAGTTCAATTTCGTTTTGAAACACCTTCGTTACGACACCGCACTCGAAGGGGTCCAAGAGAAAATTGTAATGTATTTCCCCGTAAATGTAAAATGAAGCCTTATTTCGCCACGACTTTACATTTATGTAGGGATACATAAAAAATTTTATTTTTGTGTATTGTTACATATTAATTGAAATTTTCGTCGTCGGTTCACGTCGTCGGTTACGTCGGTTTAAAATAGTAGAAGCTCTGCAGACTGACAGATGTAACAAAATTACAACTTTAATAATAATACCAAAAAATAAGGAAGGACACTTATTATTCATAGATTAAAAATAAGCTTATGTAATCCTAAAAACAATTATTCAGTCGGTTACCAAATATTATTTCATTAATATACTACGATTATGAGAAATACGGCAAGTTAAGCCATATGGCAGAAGAAAATTTCTTTGTGGTAGGGACAACAAAGAAAGTCCAAAGGCAAATAAAATTTTATAACTTTACAGAAGCAAGGGTTAGGATTTTAACATAGTCATTTTTCATTAGATTTGAGAAATGAAACTTCTGTAATTACACGTTTTCTCCTGTATAACTTGTTAAAAGTTATATAATTTTTAGTAATTTGAACCTATTATTAATTCTAAATTTAAAGAAATTATTACTTCTTTTCATTCCTTTAATACCTTTCTGGCTATCCTACGACTATTTGGAATGATAAGAATGACATTTATTATGTAAGAATGATATAAATTTATGCTTATTTCAAATATGTCAAATTGTTTAATATACTTTTAAATATAACTTTATGAATTTTTTTTGGATAATTATATCAAAACAAGCTAGTTCATCGGATCATGTGGACGTCTACAGTATTTTTTTCTTTTACAGTGCGCTTAAGAAAGTTTTAAACTTCATAACCTTTTTAATGAAAATATAGAATTGTCGTATAACTCCTTCATTATACTACGTTACAACCAAATTACGGCGTTATTCGTTGAATAGTTCAGCCAAGATTTATCTTTGGATGCCTCAAAACGAGACAACCTGTATGTATGAAGTAGTATGTGCGATTTATTCATCATCGTTATGCAAGTTTAGGTTTCAAGTGGTAACAAGGCAAGACCGATAAGTTCGTTTTAGAAATAAATGTAAAAGTTTCACCATAATCCTACAAAGTAGGATTAAGTTTCTACGATCCGATAGTGGAGTTAAAGAAATAAAAAAGATACTAATTGGAAATACAACTTTTTTATCCGAGTTAATTGGCTTAGGAAAATGTTAAGAATGTAAATTGTGATATATTTAACGCCATGAAACCGACTTCATTCCAGAAGTATATTTAGGTATACGCGGAAAGTGTTAACAGCATTAATATTAGAACAAAAAATAAATAAATTGCGATTGTTGTGGAAAGATAAAAACATTAAATTGGATAGTTTAAATAATATTTACAAATCGCAAAATCAATTCGATTCAAATAAGCTTTAGCGCAATTGATTGTTCATAGCTAGTCATTATAGCGCAATAAGTTTCAAAATATTCCTATATAGATTAAGTGATCTTTGATAATTGAAACTTGCATTTGTATATTTTGTCACACAAAAATACTTCATGAGAAGAATTTAAGTAGGTTCTTTTTGAAAATGGGCTAAGAATTTTACGACGTGATGGATTTGTTGCAGTGCGACAGTAATTTTGTTCGAAAAAACAATTTTTAATTAAAGTTATAAGGTAACTGGTGCACATACAACCTATGTGCACCAGTTACCTTATGCATATATTGCGTCTTCTTGCAATAATCATTCAGTTGTCTCACAAGAACATTTATTACGAAATTCAGTTCAAACACTAATATTTATTAATTGTACGAGTATGCTAATGAAATTCCATTTATAATATAAATATGTATAGGTTTCGGGCAAAGTCTGCAGGATGTGGAGAGTCAACAATGTCTGAATAGTGTTAACTGCGCAATTTATAAGAGAGAGTTCTCAAAGATCGATTTTAGCAGTTTTTATTTTGGCAGTGAAAATACAACTGAACTAGTGGTGGGTGAAGTTACATTCTTTCATTTATTTGAAAACTTTGCGCAATGTTAAATGCGCATTAGTAACTTTGCGAACTGTGGATCAATAAGGTTTAAAATACTATGCCATGACGTACAAGATACACCCAGTTTTTTTGGTGGTAGAAAATAATCCTAAGTGTCTGTGATAGTGCATGTATCAATGAAATTTGATATTACACAGTGTGACGGCTTTCTTTGTATTACATTTATTGTTACAGTAGCATTTTGTCAAACGTTGAAACAGGAAAACCAATTGATTGCTACTGATGAGATATGTAGACATGTAGAGATATTTAATGGTTTTTGGCTATATTTTTAGCCATGAGGAAGATTTCGTTGCAAGTGTTGAATCGATTTCAACAGAGTACAGATAAAATGCTACTTTTGACATTAATCAAATAGTGACTTAATTAACGACACTTAGCAGTGGAAATAACAGAATTTACAATTCTGGCGGATGGAAATCGTTTCTCACTAAGACACAATATTTTTTTAATTGATTTTGAATATCTTCTATCGCTCTATATATATTTAAATTCAAATGTAATAAGGAATATGCAGGTATTTTTTATACCAGCATGTTGACTTTTATTCTGATGTCACCTTTTGACAATTTCAATTTCTCGTGTAATGTGCACTTTTTATTCATTAATTTATTAAATTAAAAAAAGAATTAATTAAGAAAGCAATGGTTTATATATAATATCCGGTTGATAAATAATCGGAAAGAAAATATTTGAATTACGTGCATGTTCCCTATTATCCTTAATCATTCCCCATAAGAGCTCCGAAGAAAGATTTTATAATTTTCCTCCTGATATTAGGCAAAATGTATTGCATTTTACACGGTGATCAATTTCGCCATAGCTTTTTTGAAAAACGGCACATGTAACCTTAATTTAATCCATATTTTCTTATTATTTTCCTATAACTTCTTGAATCTTTGGAGATATTAGTTCATCGTACCTCTATGGCACGGTTGGTAGAATTTATAATATTCTCTAGCGCTTCTTTTGTCACTAAAAACCTTTTGTTTTTAAAACTGGTATCAAAGAAGAAATCATCTATTTATTGAGTAGTTGACCTAAATATATTTGGCTTATTTCTAAACGTAAAATTTACGATTTATTAAAATTAAACAACTAGGAATTTAATTATGCAATAATTAATTTAGGAAGAGAAAGAGAGATAGGATAGGAGAGGAAAGAAAATGATAGTAAGAGGGAATCAAAATCTGATCTTTTTTAACGATTTTTGAAAACATAAAATGTTGCGTTTCGAATGTTAAGATCAAGTTTATTCCAGAGTTTGACAGCGTGTACAGTAAAGGAATATCCGTAGAAGATAGAGTTATGTTTGAGAATAAGGAGAGTGAGGGATTATTAGGATCGTAATCCAAGACTATGAATCCCAAGGGCTTTGAATCTTGAGTTATAGGTAGATTTAAAGATTTAACCTTTTTTCGAACCTATCGTGCATTAGCATAATTATAAATTTATTCTCATTATGAAACTCGCATATTTTAAATCTACGAAAATTATTTTAAGTAATAGTCTATCACAAGTTATGAGTGGTCTGAATAGATGAAATAAACTAGAAAATACGTGTTAGTACTTTGTCAGGTTTTTACACACACACATACATACCTATATTTGAATAAGGTTTTATAATAAAATATATAACATATATTTTAATTATAAAACCTTCATCTAGGAGTATCATAAGGATATAAGAATAAATATTTTAAGTCGCTCGCAGTTTGACGTATTGGCTAATTGCCAGTACCTAGAACTAACGAAACTTCAGTAATAGTTATCGAACGATAGGTTGTCATCAGTTATCGACGGTGTTAGCAACACGACACAACCGTGATGGCGCGTCACCTCGAATCCGACCGAGGTCCGTTGCTCGAAGCCGGACGATACAGAAAGTACAATTTACACAAAACTGATTTATACTACTTATATATTTTTGTTTCTATCTTATATATAATACTTTTTATAAATAAAAATAAGACGCGACGCATGCGGTGCACAAACCTATCTAGGAGCCTAGAGTGGAGAGAGGGGGAAATCGGAAGCCACATCGCGTCGGGATAGAGCAAATAAAAGAAGCCCGTACCCGGTGCAGTTGGTTCAGTGTGTCATCAGTAATAATGTCATCGGAACCAGTCGTCGGGAACAACCAGAAGAAGAAGCCATATCAAGAAACTGCAGTCTTCAGGAACTAGGTAGCCACAATCGTCGGAAGCAAGCTTCAGAAACGAGGCAGGAAGAAACGTCAGAAGCAAGCAGTAGGAACATGGCAGCTTTAACGAGGCAGCCAGAACGTTCAGTGTGTCTTCAGTAGCCATGCGGAATCGAACTAGAAACTCTGTTGAAATCGCGGGATCTCTCTCTACGTCGCTCTCCAGCAATTAAAAACCGGGTGGTGGAAGGTCTCGGAAGCTGAAATTTCGAGTTTCATTTTCGTACAATACTCCGGTCGCCCATCCGCGTCGCTCGTGAGCGATCTCTGAGCGCACGCATCTCTGATCTCTGCAGCCCGCGTAACCAGTGAGCGACAGGACGCTCGCGCCCTCCGTAAGGTGTAGACAGACGGCGGCCTTAAGCCCAGTAGCCCGTTGGCTACAGACTTTGCAACCCACAAGTCCACACCTCAATCTGTAGTTAACTCTCAGTCAAATTTTCAGCACAGATAAAGGTCACATTCGGTTATTTTAAAATGTTTTTGAATTTTCATACTGGTATTATTACTATTATTAATATGTTTGTGGTTCTTGTCTTTTTCGTTTGTTTAATTACCTAATTAATTTTGTTTCGATTTTGACAACTTTGTTTTATTAGGTAATAAGATAAATATTTATTTCGTATAATTGAAGATGTACTAAGGCCAAAGTAAATAAATATGGAAACAAAAGTAAAATATTTTATAATGCCACCAAGTTGCATAAAGCTCAACTACAGTATTCCTTTTTTCATTTTTGAAATTCTTGACTTTTTTCAAATTGACGTCGGTCAAGCCTTAACTAAGCAATTACTAACACAGAATAAACGCCACTTAACAAAATATACAATGGAAAATGACAAAAATATGAAAAGAAACAATGCTCTCGCTGAATTTCAATTTCTAAGAATTTAAATTTCCACATACAATTTGATAAAACAATTTCTACTTATTTAGCTAAAGTCGCCTTATGTTCGGGCTTTATTTCATGCAATTAAATATCATTATTTATTATGTTAACATTTTCGAAATATTGTTATAGAGATTATTTTATTCTTGTTGTATAGTTTTTTGTTATAATTGTTTTGTCTCTAGAAATACTCTATAATGTATATACATATATATATATATATATATATATATATATATATATATATATATGTATATGTATACCTAGAGATACTCTAAAATCGGATAAATTAATTACTTAAGATTTCCGCATCACTTTCGCTTGGTCCCGATATTATTAGTAATAGTGAAATCCTTAGCTAAGAGACGAATATAGAAATATTCATAAAGTCGATAGTTCATCGGGACCCAAGCACGTTATTAAGTAGTGGTAAGTTGTTGATAATTATTATACTTATATATTGACAATAATTCACAAACTCAGATAGCTATAGACACTTGTTTATATCTGAACTTTAGCTATATAAAAGACAAGAGATTTTATAAATATTTTCATATCGATATGAACATGTTCAATTTTGAAATCGCCAATTTTTGTTCCTGCTCGTCGGATTCGTACCAAAAATACGGAATAGGAACTCTGAAAGCTTCACTATTTTATTGAATACAAATCAAGGTTTATATATTCCTTGATATTCTATTAAGAATTCCGGTCTCGGTTTACTCACATATTTAATATCATTGTTGTACGCCTGTTATGTTCAATTCTATATTATATTTTTATAAAATTTTGTAGTAAGTACTGTGTAGTGGTGTTATTTCATAATAGTGTTAGCATGACCAAAGATTTTCCGACAGAGCCTAGCATGTTATATATATATATACATATATATATATATATATATATATATTTATATATATATATATATATATATATATATATATATATTTATATATATATATATATATATATATATATATATATATATATATATATATATATATACGCAAAAGAAGGTAAAGCTTTGAAATTAAAAAGGAAATGAACATACATTTCGTAAAAATATATATCAATATTTCTCTCGACTTTCTTGCAGAGCTATAATGCTATGGCTTGTGTGTGACATGGTAGTCGCAGAAAAAGAATTTCCTCCTCCTGAAAAGCTCCCGATTCTGCCAAAAATTGAAGAGTTTTATTTGAAACATTGTTTAGTTTTGGTGGCTGAGAGTATGTTTGTGGCCAGTTTACTAAATCTATTCAACTGGGGAGTTTACGATGGAATATTTATTTTGGTTATTCAGATGACGAATTAAATAGAAACAAATATTCATATATTGGAAACCTTTTTTCTAAAGTTATAAAGCCGTAAAAGATTGAAGAAAAATATTGATATCGACTTCTGCATTCGAATATTGTCTTTAATTAACCTCGCTTTTTCCCAAACCACCAGAAGTGAGATGGAAGTCCACTATAGGTTAAATAAATAACACACCATCAATATTATAGTTATTAAATATTTATTGTAATTATTCTGAAAGCAATATCTATGACCCAGTGACCGTATAAAATTCCTGATCCATTTTCATAATTGTTCACATACCAACTATATAAAATAAAGAAGAACATCAAGGTACCAAAATATATAACATAGTTAACGTATTATTTAATTTGGAATTAGTTTTACTTGGTCTTGAGTAATCAGTTTTGTTATGATAAGAAAAGTTAATAAAATACCAACCATACTTGTGCAGGTGTTAAAACGGAGCGATATTTGAGTTAAACGACCAGTTTGAAAACAAACCGAAGCTCAAGTTATTTAAAGTGGACATAGTGCTATTAACAAACGGCAGCCGCTGAGTTGCTTTAACGGAAGTTTCGGTTAAACTTTTTAATGAAAAACCGGTGGCTCTCACTGGAAATAATGCTTTCCATATCGGGCAGAGGCCGATATGGCTAGTTGAAATATTGCTTTAGGTTTAAATGTGTAGTTAAACCTTAATAATTCATATTGTTGTTTCTGGGAAAGTTTTTGTTACTTTTGGTAATGTGGCTCTTGTATTTTATGATTTGTTTTTTAGACCGGAAGAGGTACTTAGAGAACAGATTAAGGTTACTTATTTGTTGTTTAATTATGACGAAATACACGTGTTGCAGGTGTCTTGACTTAAATAAAATATAGGATGGTATTTCACTTTTATTTGTGCAGATCATGGCTCATAATAACTGTTGTTTATACGAATAGAAGAAATATGAAAACGTAATAAATATATATCCCTTCTTTTCCTATTATCCTTTTTGCTTGCTATATTTTTACATAGCAGGTATGTCCAAAGATTTCGTCTTATGTAATAGACATTCGCTGGGTCCGGGTGACGTAGTGTAGCACAACATTAAAGGAACTTTATTAAAAAATATTTTCGATGCTGATGAGATATCGACGCAATTTTTTTTATTTGCAGTATGTTCCTTTTGACATTTCTTTATTTGTAATTATTTAAAATTTCAGGGTTATGTGTGTTTTCTATTAGATGCTAATGAAAGTAAAAATAAACCAGTTCAGTTTAGCCGAAAAAACTCTCTGGATACAAAACACATCTTAAGAAATATTATTGTAAATACAAACACCTAATTGATTAAGCAGGTTTAAAAATAGAAATTCCACGGAAAATCGATGAATTCAACATCTTGAGAAAAAAAAATAAAAAAAAAAAAAAACTAAAATTTTTGGATTTCTCTGAAGTTTTGGCTGAAAGGGTAATTTAGGCTTAAATAAAAAATCATGTTTCTATTTCAACTAGAAAAATTACTTATTAACTATACTAAAAAAATTAATCTCCAAATGAAAAAAATGGAAATTTTCAATTATAAATGCATATTAAACATATATAAATAAACAGTAGAAAGAAATGTGAAACGACAATTTCCAGGCGTTTTAGCCAAGTAGTATAATCATTTGAACTGTGACCAAGCCGACGCTGGTTCCGTTCATCTAATTAGACTAAAAAGAAAAGAAACGGTTTTTTTTGAGCCTCTCATCACTAGACTACTATTTCTGTCGCCGTCCGGAGTCGGCGTGTTTAAACGTAAGTCCCTCAAATTCGTGTTTACGTAGTGGAAAACGTTTCTAGAAGGCTGACGTTCGGGTTGGACGGGTTAAATTTTTCTGTCCCATTGTTTAATAGGGAAATCAATTTAATCAAATTTTTACAATGAACAGAAATTTGTTATTCTTGAATTTTTCTTGAATTTTTTTTTAATTTTTCAAAGGCAAAAGTTGTAAAGTTTGAATAGAACTCACATAGGGTTCTGTTACGAGGTTCGATGATAGAGTCTTTTTAAAAACAAATATTTAATTGATTTTAAAGTTTATTTACTAATTAATATTTATTTCATTTTTAATATAAGAGACTTGTGGCGTTAAGTCAGATTTATATTTAGTATGAGAATAAAAAATCTCGTATCCGATTGCATTTCTCATACAATCCGTGAGAACCAGCGCTAGGTTAGCAATACATCCATAATCCTGTTCGTGCGAAAGAGTATTCGTTCCACCCACTATTTGATATTTTTATCAAAATTACAATACACATTAATTTATTTTTCACTGCGTAAGTATAGTCCTTTGTGTATCATAAGAAAGGTAAGTTGATTGCCTTCCCCCTTTAATTTATGAATGCAGTTTGACAGACTATACCGCTATACTCATTTTTATTAGATTTTTTACAAGTATAATTTAGATAGGAAGGAGGGACGGTTGTAATATAGAGACAACAAACATATGGATAAACAGAATCTAGAACCGTTCATCTATCTGTTTGTCATAGGTATTCACGTGGCATTATTTTTTTCAATTTTATGTATCATGTGGAATATAATTTCAAAAAGCACTTATGTTTAAGAATTCCAAACTTAATTTTTTAGAATTGTATTCATGATTGGTCTAGTAATGTTACTGAAAATGTTCTCAACAATTGCTCCATCTCCAAAAATGTTGAAGTTATGAAAAAACAGTGTCACTAGCTTTATTTCTAAAGTTTACTAGAAAACTATAGTAAATATTATACAATTTTTGAGAAATTTAATGCAAAATCCTTTTGACTTTATTCTGTCGTCTTCTCCTTTATTGCTAGAGTCGAAAACATGACGGCGATATTTCTGTACGTCGTAGGGCTGTTAGGTTGGTGACGTCGTGTATTTTACGGCACGAAACATTAGAATCGTGAAACACAAAATTAATTTAGAGGTAAAAATTACATAACATGATGCACAAAAAGTAAAGATGCTATTTTGAATTAATATCAGTTGAAAAAATGTCGAGATTACTATTTTAGTTTAGCCAAAGGACATATAAAATATCATTTTTAACAGCTCTGGTCAGTGGGCTTTTTAAAACCGGTTTTTTCCCAAATATTAAACCGTAGACTGTAGAAAGACTAAACTTATACAATTTTGAGGTTATTTATGATATGTAAATATGAAGTAGTGGCTACAAGGTTATTTTTGCATATTTTTCGGACTTAAATTAATTTCCTATTTTTTCTATTTTACTATTAGTTTTCGTCCACGCCTTGTTCTGCATGTATTTTCAATTAAAGCAGTGGGGTTTATATGCATATTTTGAGCTCATGAGAAAATTAAGCAATCAATTTACCATAAATGTGTTGCCCCATCTATTAACATGTTATGATATTAAATTTTTATTGAATCAAAATACTCTACAGGAATCAGGCTATTTTTCTGTTTAATAGTAACTTGCATGTTCATTTTGGCTCATGCCTGAATCAAGTTCCATGAAAATGTGTCTGTCGATTTAATCACAGAGCTGCATTAATGCGCATACATTATAGCAGCATAATCATAAAGTTGTCTTAAACTAATATGCAATTGCTACTCCTCAGGGGTACGCAATTTCCACTATGCAGATTTTGACCAATCCATTCAATTTTAAGGCGGGAATAAATAAAGCAGGATTTATCACACCCATTAGTGTTTATTCGTAAGTCAAAGTTCAGACGACCCTGTCTTCTCTGTTCCAGGAACTGAAACCTAAGGATTAGTGTATCAATTGGTTCCTGCAATTCCATGTCACGGGCGACGAACGACGAGTGAATTCAAAATACGCATGAGTGTCTCGGTAACTTGGTTTATTGTTCTCGTTTAAAAAAAAATGTAACGTAAAATTACCTTTTCTTTTGCAGTTTTTAAATCTTTCTGTCAACTAATAAGACTTATCTTATTGTACTCATAATAGTCGAACAAAGAATAAGGCAGCTTTGGAAGAACGTTCTTCAGACAAACGCTGTTAATCGTGTTCTGACGTTAATGAATTCTTGCCCAGCCCAGTGATGACGCTTAGTCCAAACAGTGCATTTAGGCATAATTCTTTGTAATTATGCCAGTGACAGTTGGGCTAGGTATGTCTGTGATAAAAATCAAATTAACCGTACAAATACTGTAATAGTACTAGAGGGAGAACTCGGTCCGAAAATATAACTTTTACTCTTGGTTTCAAATATTAAGTTTGTAATGCCCGTTATGAATGTAATTGATGAAACATATATTTTATGAAGAAATAACTGAAGAAATATTAATTAATACAAATTGTTTCATAAAAAAAAAGAGAAACGTGTTGCCACTAAAGTCAATCTCCTTGTTCATACCAAGTGGAAGAAAACTATGTTCGATTTGTCCAAAAAAATAAAAAGAGTAAGAGAATACCGTTGCTGTGATTATGAAAAGCCGATTTGTCTCTAATGCTCCAAGCCACTTTTGCGAAGATTATCAAAAAAATTGTAGTAGCCCATTTTTGACTTATTTGTATACGCGTTTCCTTTGATAAATATTTAATGTTCCTTCAAAATGCATAAACGTTTTTTTTTCGAATTTTTAAAAAATGTAAAATTAGTTAGACTGATTTCAGCTTAGTCAATTAATATTAGTAAATGATAATTATTAATATGGTAAATGGTAAATATTAGTAAACGATGGTCGTTTTTTATTTAGATATAACTATAAATTTTAAATAATAAATAGTACCAATATTAAGTTATGAGTTAGTAAAGTGGTGTCTGGTGTACCACCGCGTGAACAGAATTGTAAAAATTAGGACACGTCAGTTGCAGAGGATAAATAAATACATAAAACTGCAAAAAGTTGCATTTAATGTAAAATTGATTTTTCATATTTAATACGTGATTTTTATTTCTATCTTTGTGGCTTACTTGTCCTAATATTGCAAGTTTTCGACATTTAGATTTTCATAAACACTTCGTATTTGATATATTTTATTGGTTAGTTTTCTGACAGACATAGCATTTTTGGCATCAAAATAGTAAAGAAGACCCTTAAAAGTAACTCGTACTTATGAAAGTACGAGTTACTTTTTTCAGGAATGGCATTGTTTCGTTTTGTACGCCCGTCTTATATCTTCTATCGTTTATTACTATTTATTGTTCAGTTAAGTGAATGAAAAATCACAAAAAATATTAAGTTGTTAAAAATAATCTTCACAAAAAAATTAATAAAAAAAATTTAAAACAACTGAATACAAGGCTTAACCACTATGCGAATAAAAGTGGCAGTTAATTATACATTGCAGATAGTAGCGAATACTTGTGAACGCAACTGAAGAGTTGATTAGTGAAGCCTGTCTATAGTACGGTACCGACATGTTCTACTAATGTTTCATAGGTTATAGAGGTCGGAAGTTAATAACAATATATTAAATATATTAAGTAATACTCTCATAAGTTATCTACTATAGTAACACATAATCAATAATTTTATTATTTAAAAACGTTGGTCTCACACGTCATATTTGACCATATATATCAAATAGGGAACTAAAGGATTACGGGTGATACAGCAACGAATACAAAATATTCAGTATATTTTTTTCATTAAAATACATCTATAAATTCGTCACTGTGGACTGAATTTGCAATATTAGGATGAGTAAGCCACAAAGATAGAAATAAAAATCACGTATTAAATATGAAAAATCAATTTTACATTAAATGCAACTTTTTGCAGTTTTATGTATTTATTTATCCTCTGCAACTGACGTGTCCTAATTTTTACAATTCTGTTCACGCGGTGGTACACCAGACACCACTTTAATAGCTCATAACTTAATATTGGTACTATTTATTATTTAAAATTTATAGTTATATCTAAATAAAAAACGACCACCATTTACTAATATTTACCATATTAATATTTATCATTTACTAATATTAATTGACTAAGCTTAAATCAGTCTAACAAATTTTACATTTTTAAAAACTTCGAAAAAAAAACGTTTATACATTTTGAAAGAATGTTAAATATTTATCAAAGGAAACGTGTATACAAATAAGTCAAAAATGGGCTACGTTTATTATTACAATTGAAATTGACATGTACTACTACAATTTTTTTGTCAGCCTTATTCTTTTTGAGCATTACTAAGTCCTCTTTTTAGTAGTATATCTGTAAACATGATGGAACTGAACCAATTGTCAGTCGTTATGCTATAGTTTGAGTTTTCGAAGACTTTCATTAGAATTTTTGCCATGGTCGATGTAGGCATTGTAAATGTGGTATGTGTGTATCACTCAAATTATGATTTTTAGATTATATTTTGCTGGATTTTGTGGCATGTAAATAATGAATTTATGACGATCTCTGATAGTAGAGTCGTCAAATCGCAGACAGTTAATCAAAGTATTTCATGGCCAGTACAGTAATGCAAAACTCATGTTTAGATCGGAGTCTTTGCATTTGAATTCTAACGCGTAGTATATAATGCGAAAAAATGCTTTCATTTTAGTAGTATATATATCCATAATTTTAACTTTGTGCCGTGTTTAAACTTGACTTGATAGGTACTTGACTTTTGGTTTGTAAATTTTACTAAATTTTCAAGTATCGAATGTTTTAAAAGCTTGGGCCAAAGTTCAAAATAGCCTTCAAAGTTGGATGTATTTAAATTTTTTATAAGACATTTTATAATGGTAATGCCTTTTTTCATTTAGAAAAAAATGTTGCGATGACCTCTAGTGGTTACGTTTGAGGTAATTATAGTTTGAATATAAGAACTTGAAATACATAAATTCAAGAGCGTTACAAGTACCATGAAATATCAGTCATCAACCTAACAAATTAAACAGCAAAAATTTTACATAAATGAACCCGGTAACATTGCTTTCAGAGTAAATAAGTTTTACTTTAAGTATTTTGGTTCATATAGCCAATTTATTATTGCGTTTATTGACGCTATTCGAAAACAAAAACTCGTTGAGTGGAAAGTGGTAGTAATCATATATAAGCCATCATTTAATATTCTCTTTTTTTAAATTGCCGTATTATATGTATAAACATTATAAAGATATTTTTTCCCTCTAATTTCTTTTTACTTAAGAATTATTTATCTATGTGTTTTCGTAACTTAGTTGGTATATATCATGTATGATGTTCTTCATGTCACTACATTTTTTCTAAAGCAATGATTCTTAAAATACAACCAAACGGAAAAAAATTAAATAATTGGGGAGGCTTTCTCTAGAAAATTTATTTATAACATTGGTCTGTACTTTATTAACCGACTATGTTTTCAGTACGAGTTAAGTTCAGAGTGATAAATCCGTCTATTATATGATGATTGATGTGAACCGTAGTCGAGGTCGTCATGTTATTTAATGCGGTTATATAGAATATTAGGAATGATTGCTTCCTGATAACAAATATTCGAAGATAACTACACGATGCTTCATTATATACTTCCATTAAAATATTATTTTTTATTATATTATGAGTATAGTTGCATAAATTGTTTGTTTTTATATTAATACAACGACACAAAAATTCAGTATGCACTTATTTTATTTGTGTAATTTACAAATTGAATTTTTTCATCGATAAGATATTAGTTTCACTATATTTTATTTGAACTATATTTTATTTGATATGGACAATATGACACACAAATTTCATCTTGCCTAGGGTAGGATGAATTGACAAACATGACAAATGAACGTATTGCATAGGTTTTTCCCAATTTTTTACAACTATAGATAGTAAATAAACTTGATTTACAAAACCCATCATTATTCGCTCATAAATATATTCAAATTAAGATCAACTATTTCATTGAAAGTTAATGTTAAACGTTGCGTACGTTTAACGTTATCTTTAAATTAGACAAGACAATTTTCATCAAAAATTCAAATTAAATCAAATTTAATGTAAAATCTCTCTAGTCGAACGAACGATTATAATTTACACTGTAAATGTCAATATTAGATAGTGAAAATCCTTACACAGGTGTGGATAATGGTATACCTGTGTTTATATAGTATTAGCTAAAGGAGCTGTTGAGAGGCAAGGCACTTAAGCACATGAATATATTCAAGCTAAGCTTCTCTACTTTATCAGACGCACTTTAGATTCTGTATATTATTTAAAAAAAATTTTTTAAACGTTTTCTACAATGTGACGCCGAGGCTCCTGAATATTGCTACAATTGACGGTAAAAAGGAAACAATTAGATTGATAATTGATTCCTTTCCCCATTTTTATTGAAAAACTACTTAATGTTGAAAGTTATCATATCATGGAATTAAATGCACTGAAATTCAGATTACAAACAGCGTAATTACTGAAATTTTTCACAAATGTAGGTGTGGCATTGCTTCTGACTACTCACAATGTATTGATGTCAATAATAAAAAGTAACTATAGCACAGGGTATTTATCAATTTGTTAAATCGCGGTCATTAAACTTGAAAAGTGACTTGGTTGATCTCTATTTCTTGCAAAAATAAATAGTTTATATATATATATATATATATACATACATATATATATATATATATATATATATATATATATATACATACATATATATATGTATATATATATATATATATGTATGTATAAATTTAACAGTATAAAAAAGGTAATGTCGATTTTTGGTATACCATTTAGAATATATTTGCGTTTATAGAAGTAATTTCAAACTTTCTAACCACAGACATATTTCAGTTTATATATTTTTTAATAGCTTGGTATTAAATCAAATGTAATATATGACTCTAATTATAATAACAGAACAATTTCATTAGAAAGTAGATATTTTCAAAATGTTTTGGTTCGAAACGTCGTTTCGACGTTTCATGTCTGTGATAAACAACTAACAGTTAAAATACTCGTATTTTGACGAGATATGAAATATATTTTTAATATTCGTCCGTAGTGAAAGTTGACATTGAATCTTTATTGTAATTACTTGAATAAATATATTGTAGATTGTGTGTTATATTTTGGAGATATTTTTAAATATTTGCAGATCTTTTTTATGAATTTTATTATTTAATGTGTTATTTAAAATATCTTCCACAGTTAACGCTCTCTGTTAATTCATAACTGATAAGTGACGTCCATGTAACTAAATATGATGATTTCGTAAAATTCTTATGCGGTGGGTGCTCTGAGTTCTTATAAGTTTTAAGAAATAATTATAAATAATATATTGGCAACTAATAAATTCGCCAACTCAGTTCATAAAGATATTTTATTTTTTATGTGTAACTGATATAAAATTACTTTGTTGTAGATTTTTTTGGGTTTTGACAGCAACTTTAACCTATATATTTAAATTATTTGTCGCGTAAATAATAAGACAGTGGGTGAAACATATCCTAGCCGGAGGAAGAGAGGTGAGGTAGATGAAGTAGTACAATCCATATATTTTTTAAACTGTCACTTTTGTTACATATGTGGCTTTTGATAATGTATCACTTTTGCCACATATGTTCTTCACTTCTATATTAAAGGCCCGTTGTTTTTATTTTAATTAAATTATAGATCTTTATTTTAATTGAACTGTTTTCTTATGGATCCTATGTCTTCTCGCATAAGATTTTTCCGCCCGAAAATTGTATAAAGGGGATTCTATTGCAATTTCAATTGACTGGACATGGAATTACGTTTTTGATCTTTAGAATCAATACACAATGGTTAGATTTGTATATTCAGAAATTTGAAAATATCAAAATATTTCAATTTCTGTCATGTGTTATCTGATTCTATTGTTTTTTTAACCATACTAGATAAGAAAGGGAATGTGAAGATTCACATTTAATTACATGCTAAGCGAGTGGCTTCATGAAAATATGTACAGGTAGCGTTGTTGGTAATATTTGTTTCTTAATAAATATCAATGATGAATAAAATTATATCAAAAATATAATATTTATCATTAAAGGCAAAATTATGGAAGTAAATTATAACTATCGTAATTTTGTAAATTACTTTAATTGATATTATTTACAATAATTTTCTTCAGTTCCAAAAAACAATGTTATTATCACTTACAAATATATAAGGCTTTATAAGCCGTACATTCATATATTTAACGTTTAACAAATTATTTATTCATTATAATTATCCTTTATTTTTTCTCTTTTTTACATTTCCTCTAAGAATATATTTCATATACTGATCTAGTACAAAATCAAAAATTAAAAAAATCGAAACGTCTCCGAATTAACAAAACCTATTGCTGTACTAAATTTTACCAACATCTGTGACTGAGAATCTGTTTCTTTGTTTTTTTTTTAGATCCCTTAGGCGAACCATTAGGGACACTGTTGGTTTCATAAGTGCGTCTATACGTTCGTTACATGTCG
Source organism: Druceiella hillmani (assembly GCA_039881145.1). Lineage (NCBI taxonomy): Eukaryota > Metazoa > Arthropoda > Insecta > Lepidoptera > Hepialidae > Druceiella > Druceiella hillmani. The sequence goes on from JAYKKI010000002.1 coordinate 55,961,227, forward strand.
CAGTCTTTTAGTTTTTAAATTTAATGACATTAATTCCATAACCATAACCTCTATTTTGAAAAAAAATTACAAGTAGTGTTGATGGGAAAAAACTGGAAAATGACAAGGGCTGATGTAAAAGTAAAAAAAAACAGAACGTTTCACAAATATCGCTAAATTTTAAATAAGTTTAAATATTTCATAATTTTAATATAAAATGTATGATTCTGACAAATAAAAATATATGCAATTAGGTCGCTGCTTATTTCATTTTTTAATATTTTTGACGATTTTTTTAACAATCCTTTCTTTTGATTCCGACTGTACTTTATTACAATTGTAATAATGGTAAGTGAATTTGAACAAAGAAAAATGCGTTATAACTTAATAAACGAAGAAAAAAAATGTATATGGCCCAGAAAATATTTTTAGACTTATCTTTTGAAATATCGATTCATAGACTGTATACTAGTTTAAAAATGTGATCGGTTTTTTTGTTCGGCGAATTTTATCTCTGCTAATATCGTTAGGTTAAAAAACGTGAGTTATAAAAAAGTGATTAATAAATTACGTATGATTATTTAGTTGATTATTATTTAATTACGAAAGTTTAGAAACACATGCAGGAGGTCTATTCTTAAAGTGAATAACATTTTTTTTTGTAATTTTATTACCTTATTTTTAGACATGTTATTCTTAATGCAGCGTAGTGCAGAGAACTAACAATCTCCCTTTACTTGCGCGAAGGTGGCCACTGACGGACAGTCCGACTCTCCAAATGGAGCGATCGCAAGCCGATATTATTGCTGAATGTCAAAATACTTACAATTTCGAATGGTATCGCTCCACGCTAAATGGCGCGAATGACGTATGAAATGCAGTATGGAGTAGTAGTTTGCGTTTAATCGCCGTCGTAACTTGTGGAAATTAACTTTGCAAAGGTCTATACGAGATTTTGCACTAGAAGTAATTGAAAATATTTAATAATTTCATGTCTGTGATAAACAACTAACAAAGTCTATCACGATCAAAATAAAGAGAATTTTGCATTATCAGGTATTATTGTTTAAAATTGAAGAACTAAATGCAAAATGTAAAAATGTAATTTTATTTTATACCACATTAATATATCGTCTTTCAAAAGCTTGAAAATATCTTGAATTCTTTGGATGTTTTAGAATCATCGCATAGTTTTCTGGTAAACTAATTAAACTTTCTTTCTTCTAGGAATTTTTTTTTCGTATTTCGACTAGAAGTTTCGGAGAAGGAGCGAGAGATGGGGTGTGGTTGTTTATTAATTAGACAGATTCGATATATTATAAAACTCTAGAACTATCCAAAATAAAATTCGAAAAAGATAGTTTTGGAACTTTTATAAGACGCTTTTTCAATTGATATCTTGCAAAATATATGCCATTAAAAAAGGAATTCGAATACTTCATTTGCACCTCTAAAATTTTCATAGAAATCTATAAAGAAATCTATATAGATAACTATAGGCGTATCTGCGAGTTAATATGCATTAAATTATGTGAAATTTTAAGTCTACGTCAAAAATGGCTGTGGCAGGCAAACGACTGTGTGACAGAAACACGAGGGATCTTATAAGGGTTCCAATTTTCTCCTTTGAAAAAACTCCATCGTAATGGTTATTATTACTGAAATTTGATTCCAAACATTTTGAAACAGATTGGCTGTGTCATAAACTCACAAATTGAAATATAAAAAATATAAGATGTCGGCATTTTTGGCTTTAATTTATAAAATATAATAGATGTTGGCATTTTTATAGCTATAGTCGAAGATTCAATCTCGAGGTCCGGTCATAAATAGTGAGTAATAGTCCACATTCCAAAGGTCAAAATCCCTTTCATCTCATGATCAAGGCTTTTAATTAGTTAATATACTTATAAGCCCTAGTAATTTAAAATAACTTAGTACTTTCATGCTAAGCCAGAAAGTCACGCGGAGTGTGAAAATAGCAGCTCGACAGAGCCGGCACAACGCACGAGGTGGTAAAATTGGTGTAAACGTGTGCTTGATATATGCTATTGTTTTTTACTTTTTGAGTGTATTAGTAAGTAATCCGTTGCAATAGTCTTGATTTCTTATTAAGATTTCCGTTTATTTGAAGTCGTGAAAATTTTTTATCTTTTTTGCAAATTTTTTTAAAAATATTTTATGTATATGTATATAGATATATATATATATATATATATATATATATATATATATATATATATATATATATACATACACACATACACACACAAACAATATTACATACAAACTGAAGGGTGTTAAAGTATGTTGGTCGAATTGTTAATGTAAAGTTTCATATATTGAATATATTTGGCGTTAATTTTGTAGAAATTCATTATTCACAATTAAATGAAACTACGTGATGTAGTATTATTTCTACTTTCTTTAATTTAATAAGAAATTAAGGAAAGTAGAAATAATACTACATCACGTAGCTTCATTTAATTGTGAGTAAAGTTTCATTAAAAAATTGTTTAAAGAATTGTAGACAACGTGAAACTTTATCAAAAAGTTTAATGGCGTATATAACTTAATATTGAACATCAGTCGCAAGGTTAGAAAATAAGTTAGGGAAACTATTCTGTTTACGTACTTCAAAATAATAATTAAATAAATTGAACTCTGCACTGATATCTACAAAAAACTAGCGTATACATTGTTAAGTGTTTTTTATATTACTAGATTGAGCTATACAGTTCTGTATCTGACTATAACACAGAATATACACAGAATAAATAACTGAATTAATTACAAAACTATTAATATTTAATTGTAAATAATATTATTTAAAGAAAAACCATTAAAATTCCCTTATATATCCCGGCAAAACCGGGACAGGCACCTAGCTGATAATATTGCACGTATTACTCACTGATTAGTAATCAATGCGTGCAATATTATTAAGGAATTAATGATAATATTGAAGCGTAATAAAAAAAATGTAAAGCAAATTTTAAATTGCAAATATATGTTTCAAATCAAATCTTGAGTCGATGAGAATGTTTAAATTAGGGCGTTCTCATAGATTGGAATTTCGAGAGTTGGGTGCATTATTTCTGTCATGAAAATGTGGCTTCCAAATGTTGAGTCTGATATTAGAATTTCTACGCTGGATATGCGCATTTAATAAAAACTACAGATGTCTCGACAGAAATAGAGAGACTGGACAATTTACATGCCGTGTCCTACGATATTGCTGTTGTTAGATGAGGGATGCTCAAAGGAATCCACAACGTATTGTTTTGTCGTTCAGTAAAGTTCGTTTAGATTGACAAATACTAAACAACATCACAGTAACATATTTTTTTTAAAATATTAGTCTTAATTTTTGTAACGGTTGTGTTTTATTCACAGAGCATGTAATATAAATAGATTCCATTAAGTTTCAAAAGAGAATGTTTGTAAGCAAATCAATTTGACAGTTAAAATATAGTTGACACAAATATATATATTCGATCAATTAACCACTATTTACAAAACTTATCGTATTATACCCTCAATATTATTAAACGATATACTATAATCAATGTATTATTTTTAATTAACTGTGGCCATAAATGACGTTATAAATATCAGTATTTCACTATTATTTTACTAATATGAATTGTGAAATTCACAGGGGAAAATGGACAACTTTTAATCTTGATTTCACCAAAGTCAGTTATTTGAAACATGTGAATATGTTGAAATTTAGATGCGGAAAATGTCCAGACTATGTAAGCTATTTATTAATGTTATAAGGTGTTAGAGTAAGATAACTGCAATGAGTATATACATATATGATATTTAGCTTAACGATATTGAAATAAATATTGTGACACGTTATTTTCTTTTCAAACAAGTGTCGGTGTTATGTTGAATTGTAGAATATATACTTTATACGCACTTTAGGGTAGCATTTTTTCTAATATCTAAGCTTTTACTCTTATTTCGATGTATATTTTCAACGATTATATTTAATTTTAGATATACGTATTTATTTAAAAAAATATTAGAAAAAGTTTTAATGTTAACATTTGTATTTTGTACAATGGCCTGTAGCGAAGTCGCATTTTACATAATAGCTCATAGCGAAGTGGCGGTCCTCTAGCTAAGAGTTCGATTCCTAGCCGGGTGTTGGAAAATTCATCAATTGTTTATCTAATTGTGAATAATTTTTTTTACGTTGGGTCAGACTGGGATGTTCAGGATGATGATTTTTTTCCGTGATTGTATTTATATACTATTATATTTAAATATAGAATCGTTTTACAGTGTTTTTAATGGTTTCGAAAAAAAAACGCATTATAAGTACATAGTGGACTAAGCGGGAAATAATATAATAACTGAAGCATTATTCTGAAATAAACGTAAATTTACGTTTATAGCTTCATACAAATAGTTTACAAAGTAATAAATGTGAGCCAATGGTTATGCAAAATGTAATGTTTACCTCATCTTGAAATCTTCGATAAGTTAATTATTATACTATTTGTATAACGTGAAAAAAATTTAAAAGATGTTAGAAAGGGAAGAAATGGAATGCAATCAATAATGTTATTTTAATGCCGTATTTTCGTCGAAATGTCATAAAATGATCAGTTTATGAAATAAATAATACAGAATAAAGAATTAAAAATTACTTTAATGTTTTGCTGGGGGATAGTTGATATTGATTAAGTGGTGACAACGTAAAGCAAGGGCAACCTCGTCACAATACGAATAGGCGTATACTAGTGACACAATACCATTCTACACGTACTGTTCGGGCATTACAAACGAGACATACGTGTATTATGTTCATATTGTTTAAAACGAATAGAAAGTATGTTGGAACGGAGCTACTGATAATTAATATAATATTTAGGATACTACAAGAATGTTTCATTACAACAATGTTTCATTGCACATTATGCAATTAACGTCCATTTTCCATTCGGATATGCATCTTTGATGAAACTAAATTATTAGTTTTTGTTTTGATAGCAACCAATGCGAGTTTGTATGCTTGCCCATTGCACAAATACAAGACCTTATAAGAAGTGGCATATAGGACTCACAATTAGTGCCTACGTAGTGACAATCTGAATTAAACCGAGTGCACAACTAATATAATTATTTTCTACATATATATTTATATATTTTATACCGTATATATTTATTTATTCACACGGCTGTCATAGTAATTACGTCAAAATGCATATAAATTCAGGAGATTAATTATATTTTTTTCGTTAACTGTTTGGACACGGATGCTAACTTAGCGCGTTTGCCTACGCATCCGACCTACAACGTGATGTCGCGATGTAAAGTTCACAAGGCGCAAATCTCTTATTGTATTGGAAGACTCGACTTTTTCCATTTTCAGATATAGAGTTAAATTCGGTATATTATGTAATTATTTTTGTCGCCATGGCGTGTTGGATTGGTCACGAGGCATACGAACTTGGACTGCATAGCGCCACCTCGGGGATTCGGGTTCGATTCCCGTCCCCTCATCGAGCGGGACTGGACTGGTATTTTGGTTGGCTTTAAGAATTTGCTCTCATAGCAATAAGTCCACCATATGTAGCAATTAAATTTATTAAAGTACGTAAATAAATAATGCTTTATTTTTAAGTTTCTTTTTATTGTGTAATTAAAATGGCAGATGTAGCAGGACCAATGAAAAAACGCTGTAAGAAGACCACTTTAACCTTGATGGTTATAAGCAAATATAAGCAAATATAATTGATATGATCTAGGCAAAAATTAAAAGATATGTGGCGAAAGAAAATTTTACTTCTAAAATTAAAATATAAATTATTTAATAAACATGTATTGTTTTCAAAATATTTTTGAAATGTTTAAAAAAAAAACGGTGAATACTAATTTCCTCGGTCCGTTAATGAATACAATATAATTAAGTCAATTTATATTTTAAATATGAGTAAAAAAGGAAATGTTTTGAATTCATTTTTTCTATCAACGACTCCTTATAAATAAAAGAACATATGTGTCCGGAATTTAAAGCACCGAATTATTAAATGTATGAAGACTTTAGTAGTTGCACGTTCCTGGGATCCCTGAAGGCTTAAATCCATATGACAAATTTTAGCAACTAAAACTAAAATTATTTTAATCGATACGAACCATAAATTGTTTTGAGAAACTCAGAACCCTTTGTATATATTATTATTTTCTTGTATTAAATACAAATAATAAATATTCATGTTAGATGTACGTTACCATTTTATAGAACTTAAATGAAAAAAAATATTCTCTAATCTATTATGCTGATTTAACTCGATATCGTGGTGAGCGGTTGATAAATGTGCGGACTACCGAACACTTCTGTAAAGATTTTGAGTGAAGACCGAATCGTGTACCGATAGCAGTTTGAAAATGGTAACGTGGATTCGCATGCAGTTTCAGGAACTAGTTACGTTATTTCATATCGATAAAATATAAGTTTTTGGCATTTTTTACACGACACCGATATCATTTTTTTTATAGTTTCCTTCTCATAACTTTTATATTTTGCGTAAATAATTTAAATTTAGCAGGTTTTAGCAACTAAACAACATATTTCTGGATATATTAAAGGCGGTCATTTAATAAAATAATGAATTAATATTTGTATGTATGCTATGAGGAATACGCGTTGTTAAAAAGCAACGTAAAATTTTATTTATATTTTTGAGCATAATTTTGGGACAGATCAAAGAATAATTATAATATCTCAATGTACCTAGGTATCTTGAAAAGATGGATTTGTTTTTTAACGTCGTTTGGGATAGGTCATTGAAAGTCATTGTCATTAAATAAATTTGTTTTTAAGTTTTAGTTTAGACATTCAAATAGTCACAACATTTTTATTTCAGTTTAGACATATGGAAATAATGGTATTTCATTTATAAAAATAAATGAAATACCATTTCATTATTGAAATGGTATTTCATTTATTTTTATCTTTCTCGCTATATTCATTCATTAAGTAATACGGTATGCATCCCTGTCATTTCATTAATCTGAATGGCTTCGTAATTTAAATGGACCATCGCATGTTTTAAAGTTTAATTTTCTTTAAAAAAATTAAATATAATATTGTTCGTACCTTATTGAAATATAGATGTATACACATTTTACAATGCTGTGAAACTGACGAAATCCTGTTAGTAAAATCTCGTGTTACTATTACAGTAATACGACCTTACAATTTCATAGAAAGTAAATTTCCTTGAAAAAATTAAATATATCGGCTAATTATAATGCTATTTTAGCTCGATATCGTGGTGAGCGGCTGATAGATGTGTGAAAAATATTTAATATTTTAGAATATTGGTTGCTAGAGGGATAAGAATATGTGACTTAAGCGTGCAAAACTGAGATCAAATTTAACGCCTCTACGATGAGTGCGAGAGGTGCGGGCGAGCGCCACACTGCAATTGGCGCGATTAAAATTCATTGGTTTCAAACTGACGACACGTGTTTTTGCATACTTCGGCGAACGTACAATTTCTGTCTCGATTTATGTTCTGTGGTTTTATTAGTGAATTGATTTTACAGTATTTTTTTAAATATAAAAAACTTGTTTAATAATAGGCTTTACTTAAATTGTATACATTTCAAATAATTAATAATTAAATAAAATCAACTACCATGAATCGGAAATTGTCTGATAGTAAGCTACTAAGTAATGCGTAATATATCCATCCTGATTGTCTCTAACTACCGAAATTTATTAATTAATTGCGATACTCGGTTCAAAGCAACCAGGAAATATTCGTTTCATTAGTAAGACCCTACACCTTACTACATTACCCTGTTAATAAATTTTGACCTAGACGTATTTGATTGACACCAAATTTAACTTTGTGAACGAATAAAGGAACATTGGTTTATTTTGAGAAGGGTTGATTTGAATTCGACCGGGTTATGGTATTAAAAGGAATGTATTTGAAGTAATTTGGAATCAGCTTTAATTAGCAAAAAATATTGATCGGAATAAATATACTAACAATATTAAATTCATCACTTATTTAAAATGTAGTCTTTTAAATATTACTTTTTTACATAATTTAATTCAAATAATAAGTATTCTGTAGAATACAGACTTAAACCCATAATTTAAAAATAAGTTTATTTACATTACTTTTTTCATTTATTAAACTGCCATACTCTTATGGCAGTTTAATAAATGAAAAAAATAATGTAAATAGATAATTAGGGAAAAGTTAAATATTTTAATTGTTGGTCAGAGAATATGTTCATAATTTGAATAACATTAACGCGATTCGCATTTCATACGTGTGTAATTATTAGTGTGTTATATCACAGTAATTGTAGTTGTCATAAAATCAAGGGTTAAAAGAATATAAATTTATTATCGTAATATTTCTAAATATAAAACAATCTTGAATCATTTCAAAATGAGTTGTAAACCATGTAGTGCAAAAAAATGTAGTTTTGAAATAAAAAAATGTTAATGAGTTTTCAGAATTCCTTAGATTACTCATATTTATAATATTTGAAAGGCTAAATTCAAACTATACAATTTTTAGAATTTGTCTTGCAAAAATTTTGTTAAACTGGTATTAGATATATTTTGTAATGCACGCATTTGAAACAAAAATTGTAATCATTTATGTAAATTGAGGAAAGACATTTTTAATTAGACAATATTTGCCACTGGGTTTAATTATTATATTGATCAATTTCGTTTTAACAAAATCATTACGTTTTTGATGTTTTTTTGTAGTAGTTTCAACTTTTAAATTGCATTTTTTTCTATATTTTCACAGAGAGAGCGTCAAACAGTTGACGAGCTTCTTTAAGCTTCCAGAATAGATAAACAGTGCTAGTGTCATTGCGTAATAAGGTATATATTGAGAACGTGTTAAAATAATTAAGATTATTCAGAGGTTATATCAATTTCAATAAAATTAAATATGATTGTATACTTTCGTTAGCTTTTGTCTATGTTCTATTTTCATTTCATTAATATGATATTTATCATTGCCGGTAGTAAAGGTATAGCGTACCTTCTTCCAATGAGAATGTATTGATTACGAGAACCATTATTAAAAATTAATGCTTCTCGTGATCAGGTAAATAACAAAAGATAATAAATAAGCAAGCTAGGCAGAAATTATATTTGTGGCTGTTGTGAAGAAGCTTACAGATTCTTTATATTATATATTTTGAAGATTGAAGGTCATGAACTGATAACATATTGGTGCATTTTAGACTGCAGTCATATCTAACAGAAAGTGAGACATGATACGTTGCATCAAATTTCTTCGAAAAACTATTTACACACACACACACACACACACACATATATATATATATATATATATATATATATATATATATATATATATATATATAATTCATCAATTCTTTCAGCATAACAATTTGTTTACTGAAATTGTCTAAATTAAATTATTGGTTTCGAGTCAAAGGTAAAAATTTGTGATACTAAACAATATTATATAGGATACAGTCATGGTATAGGAAAATATTTATAATTTTCAGCCTCCAAGTTTTACGCTGCCTGGAACATGTAAGTGGCAGTGACGGATATATGGTACTGGTGGATGACTTTTTGCAGTAACAAAACTGAAAGAATTCTACCTAGAAGATTCCGAGCTGCAGATGGAATATGAACTTAAAACAGTGTACTTAGACGAGGGAAGTCGCCATAAGTGGGCTAGTTTATGTGGTTTGATGTGGCTACGGAACTATTATAGCAGATAAGGAAAACTCATACGAAATAGAAAAATTGAAAGCAATTTTAGCGAAAGTGGAAAATAATGAAATATGATTTCCTACTCGGTAGTACTTTTATATGTCCATTTATTACTAACTGTATGTATATATGTATATATATATGTATATATATATATATATATATATGTATATATATACATATATATATATATAAATATATATATATATATATATGTGTGTATATAACGATCTTTGAACAGAGTAGGACAAGTATGACGATCGGTGCGTTTCCTAATTATTTGGAAAATTATCTAAAAGCGAACAAACTCAGTGATTTACTATTTTTTCGCTGTATATTATTTAATATGCATGTTCATAGAGCCATCATTATTAAATTATTGTGATTCAAACAGAATCAATACGATATTTTTTTAAAAGGACCAATTTCGATCACATTTATATTATTTTCGTAATAATTCGACACATTCATCATATGTACATTTTGAATAATTTGAGTTTTTTTCTGTTTCAGAATAAAAGAAATAATTATTTGGTTAAAATAAACGTTTTAATCTTACGTTTTTCTTCTTTTAAAAAAATGCAATAATCTGTTATTTTCATTAATCACCAATCGTACCTTTCTTAGGCATTATTTTTTTACAGTTTTGTGAAGATTTATTGTTTATATTGTTTTTAATGAAACATCTTTCAATTTGATCAAAATTACCTTTTGTGATAATTTTTATGTAATAACTGGTAGCATATTTTTCCGATGTTATTATTATTTATTTATTAGTGAAGTATTGTGTTTAAATTAGCTGCAGAGTTTTAAGCTATGTAAATATAAAATTTCAAACTTTTTTCTATTAGTCCAGTTTAATACGTTAAAGGGAACAATTTTTTTATGATCCAGCCCAAACGTTTATTGATAAATAATTACACGAAGCAAAAAAATACTTGCCTTTAAAATAAATTATGTTGTAAGTGGAATATAGTAGAATTAATAATATTTTGTAAATAAGATTTTTTTACTTTGGTATATTCGATACATTTTATAAAAATATTGTTTAAATATTTCATATAAGTATCAAATTGCAGGTACAACATGTATTACCGAACGCCGTTTCGCTTCAAAAGTATAGAGCATTGTCGCGAATTTTATCGCGTGTACGGGCGACCGGCAGCGCAGTACGAGGCACGCGGAATCCAGTGCTTATGGATAACATTCGAACTTATGCGGAATCCAGTGCTTATGGATAACATAAGCACTGGATTCCGCATAAGAACAGATTTGTATGAAGCTTAGCCTAAGCACCGTTCATTAGGGTAAACGTGCCACTTGATGTCAATCATTAACCAATCAGTGTTTTGTCCCTTGAGGTGCCATACAGATGTAATTTGCTCGATACTTACACATTTTCGATAATATATTTCAAAGTGAGGGTTTTATCAAATTAAAAACATCGTTATATAAAAATAATGTTTTTATTATATTATAATCACTATATTAATTTAATAAACTATTACCCGATATAATGTTATAAATACAAATACTAAACCGCTATTTTACTAATATGAATTGTAAAATTTAAAGGAGAAAAATGGACAACACTTCTTGTTGATTACACAAAACTTAAAGATATAAAAAATTTCGGAAAAATGTTCAATAAGCCGACGGGTACAGAGTGTATGCATATATATATATATATATACACATACATACATATATGTATATATATATATATACATATATATATATATATATATACATATATATATATATATATATATATATATATATATATATATATATATATATATATATATATATATATATATATAATTTTAAGTCCATTGTGATAAAATTGTGAAATTGAAGTGTATTTTTTTAGTGAAATATTTTTGTATCTTTTATTTTTAAAAAGTAGAGGTTTTGGCTACAAACAAAATTTTTAAATACGTCATCTTTTAAAACTTCCAGTCTCAAGGATTAAAGTATACGATGAAATTTATTGCTATTATTATAGCCGTACGTTCTATTTATGTAACAATTATATTTTAAAATTACTCGGAAGATTTTATTTAGTTATTCGAATTTCTCTTATATATTTATGTAACATATACAATCCAATTTATGAATGTATGAAGCGCAAATGAGCATACAAATAAACATATTAATCACAAACGACAAATAAATCAACTATTATAACAAGTCCAGCTAGCCCTTGACTACATTTTCTTTTGTTCTTCACTGCAGTATTTCCTTGAGGGATCGATATGCTTTGTTCCCAAGTTGGATACTTTTTGCCCTGGAGTTGGCAATCTTAAAAAGATCTTTGCTAATATCCCACCTGAAGATGTTGTAATACAACAAAACCTAGGTCGCGGTAAAGAAATTAAAGATAGTAGAAATAATACTACATCACGTAGTTTCATTTAATTGTGAAGAATGAATTTCTATAAAATTAACGCCAAATATATTCAAGATTACGCCAGTAAAGGATTTTAGAATTTGCGACGTTGTAAAACAAGAAGTATATTTAAGTTTATGAGCTTACCGTCGCTATGTTGTAAGCATTTATTCAAAACTAATTCAAGTGTACGTCAAACCTTAAAACATCTTTATCTGTTATATTTATAGGGCAGTTGGGCAACAATTCAGTCGCTATAAGTGCGCCAATACAGGTCTCACATTTTCTAGTTTTTATTCAAGCATACACTACGAAACCAGAAATATATTCGATTATTTTTTCAGAAATTAGATATTTAACATCAAGAAGCTAAATATTTTCATAATTATTGCTAATATTATCGTTTTCGTCGACAAATTTGTATTTTTTGAACGTCTTATTTATTCTTCGTTTCACGGATGAAAAATATATACGCGGATGAAATATGAATAATTTCTAGTGGAACACAATTTCACTGTCGGACAGCTCAGTGTGTGTCAATTGTTTTTTGTAAATAGTTAGAAACTGCCTAGCCATTGGGTTGTTATTATCACATCTGTGGCATCTTATATTGGAAAAAACATAGCTCGATGTGGCGATCAACTAAATTTTCAAATAAAATATTTGCACTATCTATGCAGGTGCAAAATCCTATAGTCTTTTCATTGGTTTCTATTAATTTAACGGCTTTTACGTTCATGTATTCGTGTTGTCATTATTTTCAAGTAAAAACAATTATACATTAATATAATTATACAGGGGATTCAAGAAGACTTAAAGAATCGGACTTATTTTTCTTTCTTGTAATCAATAAAATATATAAAATATAATATCTTAAAAATGATTGAATCTTTCAACTCCTTTTGTTTTACCTCAACCTTAGCTAAAATTGCTTTAAGTTTCTTTAATTAATGTGAGTTTTTAAAATAAGGTAAGCTCGATTTAGTATAATGGTTCAGTTCAATTCAAATGCGAAAGAGCAATTAAAAGAAATTAACTACAAAGTAATCATAGATTTATTGTCTCACTAAGATGTCGATGTTGAGTAGCTTAAGTATTCCACAAGAAAACTGCATAGTGCAGGGAAGGTATTAAGATAGCTCTGAAGAAAAGATTAGGATAACTTAGAAACGAAATTCAAGTCACACTAGAATTAATAGGAGGTAGTAAATTTAAGTCAAAGAACATCGAAAAATATTGAAAGAGATTTGGAAATTTATTAGACGTAATTTTATTAATAGACGTATTCAGTGCTAATCGCTATTATAAAAAAATGGCAATAAAACAATTTGTTAATAATATAGAATCATAAATATTAATTAGGCGTTATAATGGTCGAACCGGAAACATTAGAAGAAGCAGTAGTACTCACGGGACAGGAAAAGGCGAACGTAGTGTATTTGGGAAATACAAAATAGTAATAAAAATAATGATAGTAATAATGTTAACACTTCATACACCAATATAATAACAGACACTCAAGGAACAATCAAGGAAAAAAACAAGAACAAACAAGAGAACATTCAAGGAACAATGATGGTTTTTTTTCCGTCCTAGCAATGGAAAAGTTAAGTACACTCATAAATTCAATCATGAAGTCCCAACTCCCGACAGAAATTGGTGGACTTCGGGAAAGCAATGACGGCATAGCTATCTGATGAAACAAATTACCAGAATATTGATTAAGTCGCAATATCCGAAAGATAACGACAGATTACAAAGAAGCAACTAAAGAACGACTTTCAGATAAAGTAAATTTCTAGAACACGAACATGAAAGAAGACGTTTTGTTTTTATTTCTCGAATCTTCCAATTTTCATGTTCGTCTCCTCATGGTTTCAAATAGGTTTATAGCCCTTTTTAAGATTTCCCAGCGAAACAAAGTTCATAATTTCACCACATCGTCCGTCTGTCATTCTGTCATTACCCCGTAGTTCATATAGTCTTAGATCGATATGCATGAAATTTTGCAAGTAGATATTTCACATGGAGGTTCCAAATATTAAAGAAAGCTGTTTTTAGTGCACAAATATATAAAATTTTGTGCTGTCCCAAGGAGTGATTACCACTGGGCAGTCTTATCAATTAAAATGTGCTTTCATTTGCCATTTTTTTATTTTTGAGCTTACATGTGAAATATAAACTTTAAAGTGACGTACAATATGTTCTGTTCTCTAATTTTTCAACCATGGATTTGAAAGATCTTAATAACTTTTAGATATTCGTATTTGAATTTTCAATTGAAATAAATTCGGGTAACTTGCACCGACAATATGAAGATATGATAACTTCGTTTGTTGGTAAATTTTCTTTTGTTTGAAATTATTAATAATGCTTTTCAATTAAGTTAATATTACATGCATTAAACTATTTGTTTAATGTCATATGAGGATGTGTTTCAATGTACTTTATTTCATAAACTTTAAATTCGATCATTGATTCTTGTAAGATTTATCTTGCGAATGTTAATATAAGTATAATTAATTTAGTGGAAATACTTGGAAATAATTTTAGGGGAAGAGAGTGGTGTCTAGAAAATTAATAAAGACTATATTATTTAAACATACATATACGAGTAAGTGCACATTAAATGAGTAATAAATATTTCATGAAAACTAAATTGAGATTAGTAAAAGGAAGATTAGAAGATTGTGCATGATGTGGTTTATAGAAGTGAAGAATTGAAAATGATATGTCTTTTCAGTAGAATATGCTAGTGGAATACTATAAATATCTCTAAAAATATGTCGAAATAATATAAGTTGCCATATAACAATAAATTGTAACATAATTTCAATTAAAAATGTGACAATAGTTAATAATTTTAAGGGTTCCGTAGCCAAATGGCAAAAACGGAACTTTTATAATTTTGTTCTGTCCGTCGGTCTGTTTATCCGTCTGCTTGTCCGTATAATACAGAAATGTTGCTTGGAAACTATTGGCGTTATATAGATGAATTTGGCTGGTAGGTGCTTGCTATGAATTGCTATACAATGAAATATTGGAATTATGAAAAAATAATAATAGTTTTGGTATTCAATACATTTAATTGAGGGATGAAAAGAAATCTAGTGCATATAGGCATGGGGGATATCGTAGATAGCTGTTAAAAATTACATTGTGATTCCAAAATAACTTCTTTATTTAACTAATTCAATATATTTGGCGTTAATTTTGTAGAAATTCATTATACACAATTAATTTTTTCTAATTTATTTAAATTCTTTACCACGACCTAGGTTTTGTTTTATTACAACATCTTCAGATGGGCAATTAGAAAAGATTAACTCTTAGGAACTTGATTTGAAGTAAACTGCAGTATCATTGTTGTCTAACTATATTATGTCTGGAAGACAATAAGTATAGGTGATGATATTGTGTTGAGTTGTTCATTTCATATATTCACGTTGTTTTCTCTTTTATGTCTGTTTATTTCGAACGTTTCTGGGATGTTGAGTTTATTGCCTTATGTATTTATTTGTAATATATAGGGGTCGTAAAGAATTTATATAAAGTAGAAATAATACTAAATCACACAGTTTCATTTAATTGTGGATTTCAGTAATTGGTGAGTTATGTGCTTTCTAAAGTCTTAAAAAGTGTGTCCTCCCTTCTAACTTTTCAATTAACGTGTGTAAAATTCCAAGAAAAATTAAAATAGTAGACCCTAAAATAAACTTACAACGAAAATTGTTTTGAAAAAGACATTGTCTTGCAGTTTTTGAGATATGGAATATTTTCTGTACCGACTACAGCAATACTTTGTTTTTTTACAGCATTTTTGAGAAATACAAACTTTTAAGTTTAATATTGTTTAGTGTTACGGAACCCTTCGCGTGCGAGTCTCACTCGCACCTGCTTAGTTTAGCTGCTTTTAGAGTTAAACAAAGTTGACAGTATCATTTTTAAAGTTCCGTATTTTAAAGGGGAAAAAGGAACTCCCTATAAGATCACTTACCTGGTTATTCGTTTGTTTTTCTCAGAAACCGTTCGATCTAAACACTTCGAAGTATTGAAAATTTCAAATAAAGTTTTTATATTATTATATTTTTTTCAAATTTTATATGTTGATTATAGCTACAAAAATATTTTTACAAAATTTTATGTAAGAAATTTTAGAGGTTTTGCTGAAAATGTCCACAAGAAAAAATGCCTATTTCCCCATATCCATAATTGCTAAAGTCAAGTTTATATAAACAATAGCGTTATTAAAACTTAACTTAAAGTTTACCGAAAAGCTATAGCGATGATTCTAAATCTCATAGTTTTAAGAAATTCACAATATTTTTACGTCTACGAAATTATAATGGGTAATATTTTTATATGTTAAAACGATAAGATCATTATTTGTAAATAGTGAAGTAGAAATACTGAGTGCGGTTGTATGTTTATATGCACCTAAGTGTGTACAGAACCCTTGTAATGCGGGTTCCTCTCGTAATTAACAGGTTTATGTCGTGGGTCACACAGGTACGACATCAATATTACAAGTATTTAAAATGAACTAGTGTTGGGTTTTTGTAAATATTGTAAATTCAAAATGCTTTATATTGATCATAAAGGAAGATGAAGATACTTGCAAATTTTTGGATTTTTTGTAACATGTGTAATTTATTACTCTCAATATATTTTTAGCCAGGGAATTATTCGAGCACGTTCTATACCGCGTGCGCTACGAACTTTTGTGTACTCTACAATACTCTATAGTGAGTACTTATATATTTCGGATGTAACCAGATCAGATATAAATCGCGTATCTAATGGTAAGAATTGCTTGAAAATCTAAGTTCCTGTTAAGTTTTCAGATAAATTTCACAGTTCATCTTTACAATACACCCGCATTCTACCCGTATCACTATTGTCGCTGAGACGGTCGGAGTGACCGACGTGTATAGACCACTTAGTGGTTAAGTTAACTAAGTTGATGTGAGCACGTTCATAGTTCCCGCATGCTTTCTTGAAATTATTCCGACGATGTTGGGGTTTGAGTATTTCGAAGTCGCTGTAATGTACCAGCCTTATAATTGATCACGGCACAATTCATTTTAAAATGTGCAAATAATTGTTTGCCAATATTCAAATTAAATATTTGTTTGTCTTTTTTATTTACTTTTAGGTTTTGAATTATATTTCGGTAGAAAACAGAAAAATCGGCGACTATGCTACTTGAATGTTTTACTGTTATTGAACGGATAATTTATTTAGTTATTTTATTGTCTTAGATACCTCAAGACTTCAATCAAGAAGAACATACTTATTTCGTGAGTTTTGAGTATACTTTCTATTATACTTAGTATACTCAACATTCATGAAATGAGCATGTTCTTACCTAAGAGTAATTAAAAAAGACAACGAAATATTAGATTTGAATAATGGTGAACAATTCTTTGTTCATTTTAAAATTAACGATAAATAAATTAAATGCACGCTCGCATACGCGCACACACGTGCATCTACTCGTAACCACTAATGAATGCACGCACGGATGCTAGTAAGGTAGTTTAATTTTAATATTTATTATGTACAATGTGATTTAATAATGAAACATCGTAAAAGTAAGAAAATTATTGTTTATTCGTTACATGGAGAGCAAGAGCATTTTCCGTATAAAGTTACCGGAGTATCGCTATCATTATATAAATAAAATCGAACTGGCCGCAAATCTCTTGTACAAATATACGGAGATAAAGCAAAATTACACTCAAATAGTAGTTGAGTGACTTCCCTAATTTAGTGTCATCCGATTGTGTTTTCTTGGGAGTAGTAGTCCGGCGTTAAAAGCAATAATATACCATTATTACACGCTTACACGATGGTGCCTTATATAATAAGGCATGCGTTCATGTAATTTATTTGTCGACGCTAATTGAGATTTATGACCAACTTTACAGTGTATAGCCACAGTGATATATAGCCTACATCATAGCTTTCTTAAACATATAATGTAAATATGTAAGATACGTATATAAGTGATTATATATATAAGCACCATACTGTTTTATTGAGCATTATATATGTGCGTATATAATAAGTACTGCATGTGCTCACAGGTAGATTGTAAGAATATCTAGCTGGCAGAGAGAAAAGAATATAGTCGTTTCAGATGTGACAACATGTAATCGCAAAATTGTAAATTTTTAATGCTTGAAATCATGCCCGCATATGGAAGATGTTTAATTTGCTGTTACGAGATATAAGCCTACGTCATAGTTTTTTCGTACATATATATATATATATATATATATATATATATATATATATATATATGTATATATATATATATATATATGTGTGTGTGTGTGTGTGTGTGTGTGTGTGTAAGTATGTATATATGTATATGCATACAGGCGCCATACTGTTTTATGGAGTGTATGTATGTGTACATATCATAGTTATAGCATGTAATCACAGGTAGATTATGAGAATATACAGCTAGCAGAGAGAAAATAATATCGTCGTTAATTATTTAGATTAATTTAGATTTTCGCCGTGATTAATTTAGATATGCAAAATTGTAACTTTCTTAATGCTTAAAATCGTGCCCGCATATGAAAGACATTTAATTTGTTGTTACGAGATATCACTAGTACTTGAATATTTCATAAAGTAATCGTCACATAATATACCACAAAAGAAAATGCAAAGGTATAATTCGACAATAATGTTCTTGTGAAACATCGTTTTGATCTACGGTCAACTGTCTGTATTCTGATCATACGCTAAAGAAGATTTTATGCATAAAATTAAAAAAGAGCATTCATTCAAATATATGTGTAAACAAACATAATTAAAATAGAATGATAAATGATTAAAAACATTTCTTCATATCGCAAACCTTCACTTATAACTTACTACTTAGGTGCAATATGCCGACGATCTTAACATAACTAATATACGCGAGTTATTAAGCTCGTTACACATCGTTTAAAAGAGCTTGAATTTCTTAAAGCACAAAAAGCCAACTATGCCATACAAACAGCTCTACAATGAGTAGCTCCCTCAGTCGACGCGCCAACGGTAAAAGCAGGAGACGGCATAAAGGGTCGTAAGTTGGTGCGTCTTTTTCGCTTGTGTATTTTCTGCAAATTGGACCTTTCTTTTCTAAGAGCCCTAATTTGCATACTTGACATTTAAACGAAGTAATTTAACGCCATACTGTATATCCAAAATGTAGCAATGCTTTTAATGTATATAAATTTAATATAATAAACATGTACATAGTTTAGCATGGCTCAAGTTCTTAGAAAAGGAATTAGATTATTTATTAATTTATTAAAAAAATAATGCAGACTTTGAATCAACATTAATACAAGGATAAAGGATCGTACAGTGCACATACGTCGGGTGTCATCGAAACGACACGACGCAACGCGGTGTAGGGAATGGACTTTAATATTGAGCAATAACAATATTATTTTGTTGAAAGAAAAATCGGTTTTACCAATTATTCATTGTTTTCCTCATCTTTTCGTGGATGTAAATGTAATTATGTCTGGAAATAGGTGGGAATTATAAAAATTATAAATTCATTATAGCAAAATAAATTATTTTCCCGTAATGAAGGCACAAATCTAAAATTGTTATAAATTATTTTGGTATTACGTTTTCAAGAAGAGTTCAAAAACTTTCCTTATCCCAATTAGCCAAGAGCCTTTCTATAAAAAATATTTTTTTTGGTAGGTTTCGTGTTTCTAATACATGTGAAATATTGGAGGTTACCGTAATAAATTTTATTCAGCATTTGATGGGATCAATATTTGATATGGTCAGCAGCGTAATGTGGAATAATACACAGGCCAGATATAAACAGAATTGACCATATCAAGAATACACAATCTAATATACAATTTTCTTGGTCTAGAACGAAGGATTAAAAAGTATTTGAATTTTAAACGTATTTAAAAAAAGCGTATTTAAATGCCGGTATTATGATATATAATAATAGCTCGCGTCCCAAATAGCGTTGCAAACTAAGTAATTGCTGGTTCTTATAATGTACAAAATGTCAACAGTACAGTTATTGGATGACAGGCGTCAGATATCGACGGTTGGTATGTGTCCCACAAGCGTTTACTATTAGAAGAAACCTACGGTTTAGCATTATTAAGGTGTTTATCACGGATAATCGTTACATTCAATTATATTAAACATTTTTTGCTCTTTGTATGTAGTTACTTACCATATAAATTTTGTTTACATTATGACAATTTTATTTTATTTGGTTACAAGACAAATATTCATTTCTTTTAATTTAAGCCGTAATAAAGCCCAATGCAAAAATAGATAGGCAAATAAAAATATTATAATGCAGTCAATTTGCGTGAAAGCATTTACTAGACTACGGCAGCATTTTAATTGAAACTTTAATTTTTTTTAAATTTATATTGGTAAAATTTGTAAATAAATTACAATGAACGCTAGTAAATAAAATACAGGTTGTCCAGTGGCAGATTTCAAAGTTTGAACAAACATAGTTTCTGAACGCAACACATAAGAGGGGCGCGGGGGGCGTCGTTAGAAGCGCAAGCGGTGCGGATGTTTTAGTCATGGAACAGTGGAGTGGAGAGCACCGCGCTTTTGCCGTCGAGGCGTACATTTCGAGTGGATTTTTGCTGTCTGTAGCACGCCGTCGATTTAATAATCGTTACAGTATTCGTCGATTACGTGATGGACCATCGATCCACCTCATTCAGTCATGGGTAGCAAGATTTAGAGCTACAGGATCAACATTAAATAGGCCCAGGCCAGGACCTACACCATTGGTAGCCACGGATGAAAATGTCGAGCGTGTTATGGTTTCTGTCGTTGAAAAATATCACTGCGTACACGTTCATCGATATTGGGAATTCCGAAATGAACTTTACAGGTAATAATGCGAAAAAAGCTCAAGTTCCATCCATATAACATTCAAATTGTTCAAGATTTACACGATTCTGACTTTGAATTAAGAAAAACTTACGCCTAGGTGATGTTGTTGAGATTTCGTACTGCTACCTGGATGGGCAACATATTCTTTAGTGACGAAGCTCACTTACACATTGGAGGATATGTGAATAAGTAGAACTTTCTTTACTGGGATGTCCACAACCCAAGACAAATGCATCAAGAGTCTTTACATAAGCCTAAAGTAACAGTCTGGTGTGTAATGTCTGCATCTGCAATAATAGGGCCTTATTTCTTTGAAAATCAACGTGGCCAAACTGTAACTGTGAACTCGGAGAGATATGCCCAGATGTTAAATGACTTTTTCAGAGTAGAACTACCGAATAGTCCATCCTTCAACCAAAACACATGGTTCCAGCAGGACGGGACCACAGCTCACACTGCTAATGTGTCCATGAACGCAGTGCGGCAGTTATTTCCAGAAAAAAAAACATATCCCGAAACGATACCGTACCGTGGCCACCTAGGTCACCCAATTTAAGCCCATGTGACTTTTTCTTATGGGGATACTTAAAATCCGTTGTTTACAAAACAAATCCGAGCACTGTGAATCCGAAATGAAATCCGAACACAAAACAAATCCGAGCCGAAGTCAGTAGGATACCCCAGTCGCTCTGCAAACGCGTGTTCGAAAACATGCGTGCTAGACTCGAAGAGTGTGTCAGACTCGATGACCGCCATTTGGAAAACGTGGTTTTTAAAAAATTAAATCCTCATTTGTAGTTATAAAGTCAAAATAAACCTACTTTGTATTAGAGGTGTAGTTTTTTTTTACAATTTTTCAAACATTGAAATCTGCCACTGGACAGCCTGTATAAAATAGAAGATGACAGCAGTCCAAAAAGAAACCATTCTACTGCTGATTTTCAATTATATGTCTATGTATTTAATTTAAATTACTACATACACATGTGTTTAAATTACAATAAAATAAAAATATCTTTCAATAACCAAGATGAAATTACCCTTAGTAGTAGGTTCATCGCAGTTTCATCAGTTCGAAATATTGTTACGGTGTATAAAATATTGTTTCTGTTAAGAAATACTACGAATAACTTATTTAACATTTCTGTGTTATTTTTGCTGAAATTCGGCATTACTGTTAATTTGCACAAATATATATATATATATATATATATATATATATATATATATATATATATATATAACCGTAGATAAATATCTATCTGTCAAAATTGGTGTACAGTGTATTTTCTAACTAAGGAGAGCGTTGACAGGTATCTACATTTTATATGGATGCCACTATCATCTTCGGGGGTAATCCCCAATAGGCAGGTAGTGGTAACAAACGTGCCTATATATAAAGACGATGATACGTCTATCAGTAAATACGAGTAATTTATTAAAACGCAAAAAACGTTACTAACAGTCTAACTAAATTGTCATCCTTAGTAAACAAATATTATTCGTAGTGGGGTTACAAGGATCGGCAGTAAGTTAGAGCAAAAGTTTCACTTAACTGCGCTTTATAAATTGAAGTGTATCGTTTTAGGTCCTAGTTCCTAAATGCTATGTATTGGATTTCAAAGTATTTTGCTCTGTGACACGTGAACGGTGAACAGAGAGCGTCGCAACTCCTTGTATAAAATGGTCTCTTAAATTTTTATATTTTGCAATTGTCAAGAAACGTAAAAGTAAAGGTTTATTATTTTTCCTAACTTGTAAGGTATCGTTATGTTGAAAGTGCAATAATACGATGCTTCAGGGTATGCTAAATTTTTGACCCAAATTACACCATGAAAATTTAAAGGCACTACATTTAAAATATACGTGAAAATATATCATATTTCAAAGTAATTAGATAAAAACTAAAATCGATAATATCTACTTCGACAGTTTTGTCTGTTCAGCTTCATTTCCAAGTATCATTTAGTCAGCGTTTTTTTCTGCATCATTGTGCGTAATATTTAGGACTTGCAGTATCGGATCATTTTTAATATCGGTAGTATTTACTATATTGTGATGTCGATTCCGAAATTTCGGAACTGGGTACTGATTTTTACTGGTTTATTTGAATGAATTTAGTTACTGGTTTTATTGAAATGAATGTTATGAAAGTACAGCGAGAAATCATAGTTTCGTTTTAGTTATGTTGATACTGAGACCCTTAATATAAGTTTTAAATATTAAAGTAACAAAAATAACGTAAAAATCGTGTAACCTGTTAACACTAAAGATTTCCAAACAACATTGCTATTATATTATTGTTAAGTAAAATTATTTTTTTCAAGAAAACAAAAAAATTGAATCTAGTTAATAGGACGTAAATGTTACTTAAATGGTGAAATTAAGGCTCAAGAGAATCGTAATATAAACGTATAAAATAGCCAAAACGAATATTTGTTCCGGAACATTATCATTGGCTTTACTAAGTTTCAAACATATAGGTTGACATACTCCAGAATGATGGTTAGAAATAAATTAGAGATCAATGGATCAATGACGTTATTATATAACCAATAAAACGGTTAAAGTAAATAGTGAAAACAAGAAAAAAGTTATAAAACTATTAAAAATCTACCGATCATTTGAATCTTCCAAATGTTCCTCATTTTGAAACTGCAAGTAAATGTTTCTCCCGAAAATACGTTCTAAAAAATTTCAAGATTTGTAACTGAGGGAACTTCTTAAATGGTTGTATAAGCATATAGCTTAAGCTCCATATAGCTACCTCTCTGATTTCACACTAATATCTATAGCCACCTGCATTATCGTATACCGCCATTTCGACCCTAAAAAGCTATCCAAGATTCAATTTGGTTGAGGTGAAAGTATTTTTTTTTGTGGCAATATATATTGTGATTTCTCAATTCAACTGGTCTTGTATTTTGTATATTTCTCATTTTTCCGATTGAGTTACTCTTGTATGATCGCTTTCACATCTAGTATGATTGATCGCACTAGTGACATGGATTCTGTTGGATACAAACTCACTTTTTCTTAACTTCAATTTTCATAGCATACACAGAAGTATCAAATCTGACGTAAGTAGTGATTCTTTTCGCCTGCACATTGATCTAGAGTTATTTAATGACGTCTACGCTCATATTTTTATTGGCAAAGTAACTTTAATTTTTTTATATCTTGGTCAGAAAACTATTAGCCTAATTTTGTATTATTCAAGAAACGATCTACCATACCTGATATACAACCTCACCTCGTTTTGCAATCAAGAATTCATTTTATTATAGTTGTATTTTTGAAAGTATATACTAATGCATTCATGTTTATTTAACGCTGCGAACGTCGGTTTTGATTTCATTAAATGGGATATTATAGAATTCTTCGTCACTTTGTAATATTTTCGGTAATATAGGATATCTTAAGCTCAAAAAAAACATAGAAAAATAAAACTTTTTAATTAAGAATTAAACTGACTTCAAATAGCCACTGAATCAAAAACGCAGTGAAAAGTATGATATCAAATAACAAAAAAAACAACTTCATTAACAAAGAAAAAGTATACTTTTATATGGAAAAGATTAATCTAATATCCTGAGATTGATAGATTAAATTAGGCACAAATTTATTTACCTGTTCATAAACTTCTCTTTAACGTTATTTTTCAAGTTGGTGCCAGAAAAAATTGGTTAATGGTAATCAACGTGAAACGTATTATATGCTATTACAAAAAATAATATGGAATATCTACACAAATGTCATAATAAAAATTAACATAATTTTCTTTTCAATAAATAATAGAAGTCTTTTCAATATAAAGTTTTTTTCTTTATTGTGTTTTTTGAAGTTGGAGTTTTTTTTTCTCGGAAAATATTTGTCGTTAGAGCTGATTTCTTGAAAGATTTGAATAAACGACGCATTTTCATTTCTATCAGATTATTAAATGAAATATTTGGTTAAGGATATAGTGAAGATAAACTAATTTCGAAATAATAATTTGACATGTGCTTGCCCCTATTGCTCCTTAAATGTGTTCACTTTCATCAATTTTACCTTATTACCGGTTGTGCTGAAGAGGTTTTGTATATTTTACCTTTCATCTATTGCTGCCAGTTACATACTGTAAGCCGAGCGAATTTATTATAAAGTTCCTTCCCTTTGAAGCGAGTACAATCATTATTAGTTGTTAAGCCAATGATTTTGTTTTGTAATTAAAGATTGAAGGTAATAAGAGGCTCATTTAGTAATGATGCGTCTATGTGGGCTGGAATAGTACCTATGATCTCAGGCAATCCCAGTTTTTAAAGTTAGATCCATCAGAATATTTATATAAATTAATATTCACGTATCGTTTCATAGCTAAAAAGCCAATCGTCAAAAAAATTGTAAATTAATGTCCTACTGATTTTATTGCAGCTAATATTTCATTAACTTAACATAATACCAGCGGGTATTATGTTCGAAACACTTTCCGATGACTAGGTAAGTTAGAGCTAGACTTCTTGAACAAAAGTGGAAAATCTCCAATTTAAAAGAAGAAATATTACGATGCCGCAACTAAAGCCGTAATTCTAACAATATCTGTACGAAATCTAGGCTTAAAACAAACATCATTTTTTGATAATTTAACTTTTGTTTAATTAGGCTCATTTTTATTTCATTTCGCGAGAATCCAGATAGAGATTTGTTCTTTTGAACAATCTTATTATTTCCAGTGAGATTATTGTCGTGAAGTATAGTTATATGAGCAGAATATAAATGTGTACGTAAATTTGTTGGAGCTTCACTAACAGTTTTTAACATTTTGTTACAAAATGTACAATGAAAATTTTTCAAAGTACTTGCTTGTCGAGAATGTTTGTCTAAAAATCTGAATAAACAACTTTTTACCCGAAGTCGACCTGAATAAGAAGAAAACTTAAATTAAAAAAGTTGGTTATAAGCCGAATAAATCTTTAACGGGATTGAACGCCCGAGAATATAATTGCTATCATTTGTTTGAGAGTCACTCTCTCTATACTAATTTTACACACGCCTAACATACAAAACAATACGATTATAATATGTTATAAGAAAGTTCGTTAGTACGTAAAAAATTATAATAATTTAAACACCTGGGGTCTTATTAATAAAGATACCTTAAACCAAGACTTAAACTAGGACTAGCTAAACATGAATATAAGCCCATTTTAGAAATGTTATTAATAAACACGGAGTAAAATGTGTTAAGCTATACTTTTTTTAAACATAGTTCACGGTAGGTCATATAAGCAATTATGCACGATTTTAAGTCGTCGCCACCATAATAAAATAAAAACTAGTATCGGTACGTATATACACGACCTTATAATTGCTTAACGCTGCCATCAGATTGACATACGGGACCGGTAATTTTTGAGTTGAACCATGTATATTATTAAAATGTTTAATATAAGCCAGAATAGAACGGAATCTGTTAACTGGGATGAAGAAGAAAAGGTAAGATGAATTAAGTTATTCACGATCAAATTATAAATAATCTGTATATTAGTAATGGTATTAAGTAACGCACTTCTGCTTACAGCAACTTTTAAGAGATGTTCTTAAAGAAACATTGAGATATTTATAATAATAATTTGAAGACCAACATTAATAAAATGAAAACAAAAAACGTGGATAGTCGCTTATTGCAGGGAAATTATGTGACATAATATAGTTCAGTTTTTAAGATTATGTGATCACACGGTTTCTTTTGTGAACATATTTTCCCACACTCGACAACGATATTGAACCCTAGTTTATTCGTTTATATGAAATTTATTTTTAGATTAAAAAGTTTAAATGTTATTCGTCGAGTCTTCTGCGGATTGTACTCTTCAAAACATCGTCCACTTTTTATTTTCCTTAAAACAGATATTTACGTGTGTAAAAACTGTCATTGCCTCAATTTTTGAGATATGCTATACAGACCTTTTAGAACAATTGTCTAAAAAAACTTCAACGCCCTACAATATTCACGTAATTGTTACATCTTCAACCTCTGAAAATGTGATTATATCAATCGATCGTCGCGGCTCATATGGATGGAGATTTGTGATCGGTGTAATACTTATTATTAGCCACATTGACACCCCTTTCTGCTCATGATAAACCTCCCAGAATCTTCTCGCGCTCTGTGTTCTTAAATCTAATACTTATTTTTAACAACAATTACTTATTGTTAACGTTGCCAATTTATAACAATTATCGATTCAGATCCTTTATAGTCAGTTCAAATTATTAAAAGTCATATGAAAAAAATATAGCCCTTGCTTCACTTTCCACATTCCTTTTACTTTCATATCTCACACCATTAAATCTTCTCCTTTCTATTCCTTTCACTCAATTCTCTCGTAAGCTTTTTCCGACGAATCATATTTATTATTTTTGTCTTCTTTTTTCTTTTTCAGAAATTCTACTTGTTTTGTGATACTGCAATATATTGTGAATTGGGTTGATTAGGAGTTCATCGAAGTAAATAAATAAAACTTAACATTGACTATGTTAAAATATGTTAACATTTTAAAAATTTATGTCGAAAAAATGCTAAACAATAAAATAATTTTTAATTTGAAAATACCATTATTCTGTTCCATCCTTATATATATTCGTTATTCTAGGTATTTTGTTTTAACATGTCTTACATTGACAATAAAAATTAATGCTGGAGCCGCTCTCCGTAAAACCTTGTTTAACATGTATAAGGCATGATACGTGTTCACCTACGAACCTATTTCGTTATTTCGTCTTTATTGAAGCGAAAAATATTTTTTTTTTAGTAGAGTATTTTTATATTTTAATTGAAATTTGGAGGAAGTTGAAAATGTAGCAATTTTGCATACATTTTATTTATTTATATACTGTAGTATTTTTTATCATAATTGAAGTCGCCTTCTAGACCTTAAAAATTTTAAAACATTTATTTTGCCACTAGATGTAGTTGGTATGAATTCTTGAACCGACAACTGTAATTAAATTGAAATAAGTCTTCCCGTGAACGATAATTTGTCATTCATGGAAAGACGTATTTTATTTAATTATATAATTCTATGAGAAAATTTTGGTGTTAGTATAGAATAATGGCAAAATTTTTTTTTGACGCAGTATCGAAAGCGAACAAGAATTGATAAAAAGAAAAAAAATAATAGTTCTGTTAGGATCTAGTATATAAATTTCTGTGTATATATCAATTTTGTATAAATTCTTAAAAATGTTTTTACAAATTTGTATAAATGTGTGACCAACGCAATGGTTGGTTTGAAAAATGAAACGTTTTCACAAAAAATTCAACTGACTTCAAATGTACATCGAGTAAAAATCACACTAAAAAGAATAAAACAATTGGTTTACGATTTAGTAAGAATAAATCGATAGCGGTACAATATTGTATCTGAACATAAATAAATTTGCAAAATAATGCTATTGCCAGAGGATTTGGAGGATTTTGGAATCGGTGATAAATCGATATTACTCCTTTCTCACGCACATGTCTGCCGACATAGAAAAATCAGCGATATATTTACTTGGTTGTAATCTTCTTTGATATTCAGTATCTCTTGGGAGCTTCTAACTTACATAATTTACTGCTAGAGCAGAAGGGCGGACAAATTTTAATAAAATGCAGTGAGGATTTGCATACTTAATGTTCTCTACTAAATAATCCTCTTGCTAAGACCTAATATCTGTTGCGTCCAATGCAATTCAACTAAAAATATTTTACGTGAAAGTGAACTTTGTAAAGTTTTAAAATATAAATAAATAAGTCTAGCGGAATATTCGTTTATATTTAATTACTTATTATTTAGCTTATTCTAACTTATGTTAAAGTTTTTAAGTCAATATAAACTTACTACATTTCTATGCAACGTGAATTGCATAAATGCACCACCTTTTAGATAATAATATAAGCAATAAAAGCTAGTTAACTATTAATATGATTTATCGGAGTAAACGGTAGTTTAGTAAATAGTTACCAAAAAATAGTTACCTGAAACTGCACAATGTAATTTATAATTTTTGTTCCTACTCATTTCTTTCGCGTTTCTCCTATTTACATGCTGATAAAATTGCAGATTTCACCATTTCACCATTTATTTTTAATAAAATTATAGGAGATAAAATTTCTAAATAGTTGAGCTTAAAATAAACAGGCGACGAGCGAGAGTCGAGGTTTTAACATTACAAAAGTAAATCAAAACTCTAGGATTGTCATAGGGGGGGGGGGGGTTCAATCGTAATATATAGGGAAATCTTTTAAAAAATGTCACACGATACAAAGATTATGATAGATGAGTATTGATATAAAGATTATGATAGATGAGTATTGATATAAAGATTATGATAGATGAGTATTGATATTCCAGAGTCCACGGCGAGTTCGTGGTAGTAGTATCGGTAATTCCCCCAATTACGCAGTGCTGTCGTGAATCAGCGTTCACGATAACATAAGTAAAACAAATAAAATAAGTTACCAACTTCTGTAGAATAATTTTTCTACTAATTTGTTCTCCTCCAAAACATGTTAAAATTCTTCAATACGGTAAAAATGCTATGAACAGGAAAAAAATATTCTAGATTGGCATCGAATATTTTAAAAATGGTCACAGTAGCTATAAGCAACTAAGGCAGATATGAGTCAAACTAGACAGAAATTTATCGATGTAATTAAAAAAAATTAGGGTGAAAAAATATTATTGTGGTTTTCTCGAGAATTGTTAATTTTTCGAGGAAAATCTAAAATAAATACTCAAATACCTATTACATAATGTACGAATATTAATTTTAAATTAAAAATAATTGTAATCAATAACTACCTAAATGTAATAGTAATAATAATATTCTCACAAATAAACTTCTGACACGTCTGGCTATGAAAATTAAAACAAATCTATCCTCTCTTAATTATACTTATGTTAGTTACATATTTTAAAAGCATTATACAGAAATTTATATATATGTATGTATATGTATATATATATATATATATGTATATATATATATATATATATACAATTTAAGAATAATGGTATATACATTTTGAACTGGAAATAAGATTAACGTAGTAATTTTCTCTCAATTTATGAAATTTAAAGAGTTAAATCAATTATTTCCTTCTAAAATTTGAGCAAATCAAAAGTGAAACGGGGCGTCATCCAATGCTATATACAAATAACTTAAATAATATTTTAATAACACTATTCGGAATAAAAAAACAAATCAAACAATCTATTTACAGATTCAAATTATGATTACAGTCGATACACTTTTTGGACAACAAATTCTGTTTTTTTAATTTCTGGCAGAGCGTTGTGTTTAAAAAGTGAAAGTGGAGAATTTGATAGAGGTGAACGATGAGGATGGTGTGTGAATCGTAATTAATAATCAGACGCTTAGTTAAGATGAACAAAAATAAAACTTTAAAATGTCTCTAAAGTGATTATTCCTCTGTGAAATGGAATGAACGTTAACTCACGCAATGAGTAATGCGATACACTCACGCAATGCGATACACGCTAAGCAAATTGTTGATATAGTTCGCCAAAATATTAAGTTTAAGAAAACACGATAAACTTGTGTAAGATATGAAAAACCAATATAGAGTGCGTGAGCGTAAGCTTGTACATGTGCGTGAACGTATGCGTTTATGAGTGCGCGTGTGCGTGTGAGTGTGTGAGCGTGTTTGTGCGGTACGTGTGCATGTGCGTATGTGTATGCGCGAGCGCGCATGCGTGGGCGTATGTGTGTGTATGTAAGGATGATATCCAGAAAGCAGAAAAATAATAGAATAAAGAATTAGCAAATGCCGTAAATAAGAAAAGTATATATTCTTGGTCTCCGGGGCCGGGGCCACGCATAGAAATGCTCGATATTAATAAAGTTGAAGCTTGTCTTTACCGTTTATGAAATTGAGTACAGACAGGTTCTGCTCTTTTTCCTTTGTTGTAGCTAAACGTAGAAACTTTGTAAAGGTTTAACTCTACTTAGCAATTCACGTCTCCCGGTGATTTGGTATTTCCTATTTTCATTCGATTGATCCATAGAAGCGTGATATCGACAAATTGCTCTAGTGTCTTCTAGTGTGAAATTACTAGTGGCGGACGAATCGAGAAGGAGGGAAACGCAAAGGCGTGCCAGGTATAATGAGGTGGAAAATTAAATCACTCGTCTTTGCTCGAGTTCACCTCAGGTTTTTTGTTGATTTGTTTGCGTGTAGAGAATTATAAATATAACCTTTTTTGTAGAGTATGTTCTTAAATATATCCCTTTTTTTATTACGCAGCATACTTCATGCCACGATATTATGTCTTAAAAGGTATGATGAAAAAGATCCTTACCACTTAGACTTTACAGAGGTCAAATATTTATTAAATACTAAATTCTGAAATTATTTTAAATTTTTTCCTAAACAGAAATTATAAGTAATTGTTACTTTGGCGGACATATTTCATGCCATATATTTCTGAATATTCCTGTTCGAAACTAAAAAAAGAAAAGATGTAAAATTGAAAGACATCGATAAAACTGACAGGTTTATCAATAGCTTTCCATTTCATAGCTTGGGCTGTTGATAGATTTCTTGCTAGCGAGTATTCAAAATAAAATGTTTTTGGAGGATATACGAGTATATCTCTTAAAAGACCGAAATTAAAAATATAAAAAAATTTATTGTTCTAGCTCCATAGAAAAAAAATTATGGTGTGGAAAGCATGTCTTGAAGTGTTCGTGTATATATACATACGATCTGTGTCTGCTTGTGTTTACTGGCTCACTGCCTTGATTTAATAAGAATTTTTTCTGTCAAAAAATGAACGCTGGTTTTATTTATAATTTAACGGATCAAAATGTTATGTGACATTAGGGATGTCAAATGTTTATGGTGTTCAAATACGAAGCCAGAAAAAAATTAGTTTAATTGAAATAAAATAAAACAATTAAGAATCCTAATATTTTAAAAGCGAGTTAAAAGTTGGGTGGAAGCCAGTCTTCTTTAGTGTATATTACTTTGTTCTATCTTTCTGCATTTTCCGGCTGATTATTATTAGAATATGCAAAAAGTTTTGAAATACGTTATTGGAAATTGAAATATATTTTATTAATCTTTATATTCAATTACAAACCATTTATCACGGATGTTAAATTAAAATCAATGTAATTTATTCCAGATTAGACGAGCAATACATGCAAAATAATTAGATTTGAAATATCCTAAATATAATAAAATGATGCTTAAATATAGCATATTAAGTGTAATCTTTTTGGCGCATTTAACTATCTTTCATTAAACAAAAAGTCAGAAGTTTTATTAAGACCTTTAAAGAATTCCTATACTAGTCAGCAGGGAAGTAAGGATATTATTTCCATGAAAAAGCAATAAAAGGCATCATCGATACGACGAATATCGATTTAATCTTTAAGCCAAGTTTGCGGCATCCGGTATTTGTGGCGAAACATTTCCTCCTCAAATAAAATCCCACCCCGGCTCCCATCGGATTAGTTTACCCGGAAGTGGAAATAGACGAGTGGCAGAGCATAAATCCTAACTCACTATTAAAGACTGAACTACGGTTTTGCGTCTCATCTTCAATATGCTGCCGTTATCACCGTAATATTAATTTTATTTTATGACACATCTTTAATGCGAAACATTTTATATATACTCAGTCAAGTAAATATAATTTTTCTTATTAATATTGTCGGTATAGATAATTAATGAAGTAAACCGTGGGTCGGAACGTAAAAAAATAGGTTAACTAATAACTCCTTGCGGAAACAATTTCAGACGAGACGAAAAAACTGGGCACTGAAATCATATTTAACTATAGGATTTAGATCAATAGTTTTCTGATAAAGAATATAATTATAAAATAAAATATAAATTGACTTAAATAAGACTTTGAACTATCGAGTGAAAGAAAAATCACATTGAAATAGATTTGGAAATAAGCAGTTTTCAAGGTAATGAATCTAATAATCAGCCGGAAAATGCGAAAAGATAGTCGAGGCTGTTATACTACACTGAAGAAATATGTATACTGTCTTATAATTAAGTTTTATTTTGTTTTTAAAGGTACTCGGGTTTTTTAATTTGTTTACGTTACTTTTTATTAAATTTTATTTTTTCAGATTTCGATCTGTCGATGTTCGTGATTACCCAACAAAGTTTGAACCGTTCAATTTTGAATGGAACTGTGTTAATTTTTTCACACAATGAATCGTATTACATCGGTAATATGCCAATATATATAGGCAGACACATTTGTCTCTACTAATTATACGATCGATTTAAACCGTATTTATTACGCCCATAACTTTTCTTTGTGGAGCTAGAACGATCAAATTTTTTACGCTTTCATACTTCAGGTATTTAAAATATATTCATAATAAAGCAAATATTATGAATATTCACTAAAGAGGAAACTAAACAGCCTCAGCCGATGACCTGTTGATAGTTTCCTTGACAGCTTTCCATTTCACATCTTCTCCTCTTTTTAGTGTTAAGCTGGAATATTAATTACCATATGGTATCAAACATGTATTATCATATGGTATGAAACAAATATGATATACTTTGGCATGCATGTTTCATACCATAGACTTTAAGTAATTGATTTTACTTTCAATTTAGGAAAAGTCTAAAATAAATATTGAGAATTTAGTACTTAATAAACATTTGACCGCTGTCATGTCTAACTAGTATGGATGTTTTCATTATAACTTCTGAGACGTAATGCTGTCATAAAGTATGCAGTTTGATAATAATAGGAATATATCCAAATATATATGCTGCAAAATAAGGTAACTTTTATAACTCTCTGAACGCAAACAAATCAACTTGAGTTGGACTGGAGCGAAGATGCCTGTTTCTATATCACGCTTCTGTGGATGAAATGAAAGAAAATAAGAAATTTAAATCCCCAGAGATGTTGCTAGGGGCAGAGTTAAAACTTTATAAAGTTTTTGCCTTTGATAATATATCAATAAAAATTTACAAACATTTTTTGCACACTTTGCAATTTATTGCACACTATATAAAAAAATTAAAAGAAATTTGAAAAAATATACATATCATAGTATTTTTTTTATATTTAACTCGGAAAACATGAAGAATTATTTCTTTGCAAATATGTTTTCCTTCACAAGAATTCGGAAAAAGGAATATTAAAATATGCGTTATATCACTGTATGCGACTAATCACCATGCTGCTGATTATTACACACATCACCTTGCCTCTGATTATTTTAGTCTCTGGATACTCTTGGAAAGCTGATTATGTATTCTTATTTTCTTAGCAGACAACATTTATTTAGGAATATATTGTATTATAAAAATTAAAAGTTCAGTAACTTAAATGCTTAAGAATTTAAGTGAATACATGTCAGTAGAGAGCGACGTGGTGTATTCTTCTTCATGATTAACATGACACTTAAAGATGAAGTTTTTTTGTATAATACTGAACGAGATTCAGGCAGACATAGCCTTTTATTAAATAATGTCTATGGCAACCGGTGTTTGCTGAACTTCTGATTTCTGACTATTCCGTTAAAATCACAATTTTTTTATTTATGTCGCTTTCTTTCATAATTTATTGTTCGTATCTTTAGGAAATTTTTATCCGAGTACTTCTTCATTGTTTAAGTAATTTATTTATTTCATCTATCCTTTGGAGCTGGCAATCAAGAAGTGCAGCTGGCACAATAAGCTCATTTACAGATATGCAATGATTCAATTTAGCATATACGTTTTTATTTAACTTGGTAATGGCAATACACTCATCGACGGCCACATCTTTCAATAAGGAACGGTATTCTTCACATTTTAAACCGAGTGCTAACATTTTTCGTTATTTCTCTTAAATAATGAAATAGTTTGATGAGGTCCCCTGTTAGCTTCAAGTCATGGTTTTCTATTTTCAACCTAATTTTACTCTCGAACGCTTTTTTATCTGTGAAATCAGATATCGTGATACTGTTTTGTGAAAGGTGGCCGTATGAGTAAATGTAATGCAAACAACGCGGGACATCCAATATTTTCTTATGCTCGTAATATAAATGAAGCAATATGTTTGAACCCTCATTTACAACTAAAGAACATAATGATACCATCTATGTCATATCAGATCTACTAACGTAGAAATAAACTAAAATAAAATTTTTTTTTGTTAATTTATCAATTTTGTTCGTCACACTAACAAATTCACATTCAATTGAAACATTATAGTAGGTTTCATATTACGAATAAAGCATATTAGAGATGTTTCAAATGGTGTATAGGTTTAGTACTTATTTGCATTATAACCATAATTATTACCAGAATCATTATTGTTCAACGCTTGGAATTGGTGAAATTTGTCGATTAACCTTTGGATAGATTTCTGTAGTTATCAATGCAAAATCGTAAGTTAATTAGTATTCGCTCATAATAATCACGTTCTCGTTTACAGATTTATATCGGAAATAATAATTTTCAACTTTGATTGTGGCGCAAACAATACATTTGAGCAGGTCACCCCTTTATTTACTCGTCGATCAATAGCCACTATGGGAGCGAAGTCCACATTCACATGTTAGCGCAGCTGTGCGGTGCACGCCTCACCGAATACAGTTCGCGAGCACAATATTTGTCAGAATTTTATTTTAACCTTGACATATGGTTATCTCCAGAGATCTGTCTTTGATTCTGCGAATATTACGTTGGGTATACATAAAGGAGGTGTAAGTACTGTAGATAGAAAAGAGCAGATAATGTTTATGTGAATAAAAGCAGTCGGTGGAATATGTTTAGTGCGTGTGAGATATTGCTAATTTCATGAATTCCAAAAATATAAAAGAGAATATTGCATGGAAGATTTTATCTTCTTACTAAATATTATTTTTATCCTTAAAGCATTTTATGTGCTTTTTTATTTAAAACGAGTACACTAATCGTACTGAATAGCAGATGTATTTCTTTCATCGTAAATTCCATCCAATGTATAACATTAGTTGTAATTCCAGAGTGCGAGGTATTCGTACTTGGTTCCGTGGATGTTAGTTACTCAATCACGCAGTGACAGCTGAATCCATTTGAATGAGATCTTTTGTGCCCTTGATAAGTTGAGGGTACAATTGTTGCTCGAAAAATTGTCATTATTCCTTTTTTACTTTATTATTCATTTTTTAATATTTTTTCAAAATTCAGTTCAATATATCTGTGCAAGTGTCTTTGTTAAGTAAAACATAATAATCTCATTTTTATCATTATAACGTTTTTGTGTTCTTTTTTCATTTAAAACGATTGGCAGGAGCATTTTTTTTATTGTGAAGTGTAACTAATGTATAACAATCGGAATTCCAGAATCCGAGGTATTCGATTGATGTATTCGTACGGGGTTCAGTGGATGTTAATTACTCAATCATGCATATATATATATATATATATATATATATATATATATATATATATATATACATGATTTTTATTAGTGTTTAAAGGGTGTAAGTCATAATAAATAAATATGCTTTAGACCACACGACTAAAGTATTAAAATTTAAAATCACAAAATATGAAGTTTAAAATGAATTTACAATTTTATTCACTTTAAACCTAGAATATTTAATGTATTGAACAAAATAATAATTTATAAAATTGTTCAAGAACGAAATGAAATCACAAAATATTTAAAAAATCACCGTTCGCGTAACGCTAGCAAACTAGGTTATATATATTTCATGCACTGGCTATGAGAGGAAGAGAGAATGAAAATGTGCGCGCGCACTGCTCTCTGATAACATATTTATCAAAGCAGAATCCACTCTTTGCTGCCAGCTGGCATGTAATGAATGTTAGCGGGATTGTAATATCCTTTACACGACACATTTATGTGTGGGTTTGTATATGCGGAGTAACCTACATAAGCACCGAAACCATTTCAGCGAATTCTTCCATTATTTTTTTTTATTACCACGGGCATCCCATTATTTTGGTAAAAAAACCAGCGATATCTGTATTTGTAATAAGCTGACCTCTGCATTTATAATCGTAATACCATTTTGTGTTACGAAATATATTTATATGTTAACTTCGAATTTCTTTAAAGTTGATAGGTACCTAAATTACGGTATCCGATACGCAAAGTATTTTTGCAAGGTATAATAATTGTTTAATTTTTTATTGTAAATAATTATCTCTATGTAAATACATGCAATAATATTAAAGTTATAAATATGCATTAGTAAGAAGTTTGGAAAAACACAAAAAACTTTTGAAAAGTTTGATGCGTATCGAAAAAAATCATTGTTGAAACAATAAAAAAATTCATTTGTTTTCTTAATGTTATTCTTTGGTAATATCTGAACAAGGAATATATATGCGTGTAACTTAATAAATTTTTAAGTAAGAAAGAATTTCGATTTGCCACATTGTCACAATGCATTACGACTGGTTTAGTTGGCTTTTCATCCGCAATAAATAACAAAGACCCTGAAGGTGTATGTGTTTAAACCTAATTTCTAATAAAAGATCTACGTCATGTGCAATATTGGAGACGTGTAAGCTTATCATGCGTTGCCCTTTTTTCATCATCAAAAAAGGGTTTTTCACTTAACTCCGTTACCACTTTTCTCCAGCATGTCAAGCTTTAATTCGATGATTCATTATATTTCTATGGATAAATTATAACGTAAAGTCGTCTAAATAAAATGCTAGAGCTGTCAATAATATGGAATCACTAGCAGGGAAAAATGGTTAAGTTTAAGTAGTACTCGCACTATGAGACCGATACAACGTACCGATACATTTACGGCATATAAAAGTTTAAAAATTAAACGGTAAACATTGTATTTGGTAAAGTAATACATGTTTTATTACTTTAACTTACAAATATTCTAATATAATTTTCATGACCCAAGATAAGTAATTTGGCTGCCTATATCAAATTGACTTAAATCATTTTGTATTGAAGGGTTTATAAAATGCCGTTATCCTGACTTTCGGTATGCGCGTCTATATTTCTGTAATGTAGAGAGGGACACAGACACTATAAAATACATTAGAAAGTGATGCGGCATCGGTTTTGTTAAAAATCAGCGATATTCAAAATATAGATTTCTAGTAAGATATATATTTGGAACCTGTGTGATTTTAATTAATTATATGAATTTTGTGTATCTACAGAGTAGAAATGTACTCCATACCCCTTTGCTTTATTGGGTATATATTCATTAAAATATCAGTCATCAGTCAGAGTACTTTATTTTCGAAAAGTATTTTTATAACGACCTTGACTTAATATTAAATGCAGGTAAATACCATTAGAAAAGAAGATAATATCTTCTTTCATGTAATATATATATATATATATATATATATATATATATATATATATATACATATAAGTGTGTATCTATGGAAGATAATAAATTACTTAGAGTATATTAGTTTATAAAGTGTTAGACGCAGACTGGATTTTGATTATAATAAAAAATAATGGAAGTTTAATTATACCTTAAACACATATGAGTATTGCAGCAATTGCGGGTGTAATAACATTCGACTTTTACTAATTTTTCACCTTTCTCTGAAAGAAGCTATGGCTCTGAAAAAGAACTTCATTACAATTATTAATCGAAGTCGGCAAAAATTAAAATGTAATCCTTGGCCATTGTGGCTTAAAGATAAAAAATTGTAATTGTTATAGGAAACTTTACTGTACTGTACTGTTTTAAAATAAGAAATATAATGGAATCATATGTCGGAAAAATTATACAAATATGTGAAATTGTGTACAGTTGTAAAATAAGAGGATTTACAAGAATGCTTGAAAGTATTCATGTGCGTTACTAAAGATATTAAGTACGATTGTTGAATAAACGCATTGATATCGAAAACCTTCATAAAAAGAAAAATTTCATAAAAAAGAAAACCTGTAGATAACGTAAGTCGATATTTCCACCCGCGCCATTCTTTTCATTTTGAAACGACTCGCATTCAGTGCTTACGTTTCGAAGCATCCGTATGAAAATGTTTCCTCCATATACAGAATATAGGTTGTGGAATTCGCAACCACTTGATTTTTCTCATAGTTTGAGGGAATTCAAAACTTTCAGTGACTTGTAAGCTCTGCTATTAAACCTAGATTAAGTTGCCCACTCGGTACAACTAACATTCAATCATAATGCTTCTAATTTATTGTGCCACCTTTCCGAATAAAATAGCAGTGTCGAAATATATATATAAATATATATATATATATATATATATATATATATATATATATATATATATATATATATATACATATATATATACATATATATATATATATATATATATATATATATAATAAAATTGTACTAAAGTAAATTCTATACATGGAAAATATTGTAAAAAGAGTGATTGATTTAGCGTATAGAATAACCGAAAGATAATAATAGTCGAAAGAAAACCTATTTTCGAAGTTTTCTCTGTCTGTATGTTATTTTGTACGTCAATCACGCAAAATCTGCGGGATGAATTTTTTTGAAGTTTTCGTATGGTTACAGTTAATAACCAAAAGCAGTAAATGAGAAAAAAAATCTTATTCCGAATTTCACGCGAATGAAACCGTGGGGCACAGTTAGTTATTAAATAATATTTAATTTTAAGATTTGAAATGTTTTGAAAAATTATGTTTTCCAAGAGTAATCGATCACTTGAGGATTGTGCATATCTACGGGTTGAAGGTAACGTCTACCGGTTAGGTTATCCATAGACATTTTCGTAATTGTAAAATATATTATCAATAAATGACAAAATGCGTTGTGATGAAAATTTTATTATTCTTTTGTGAAAACAATGACCTGTAAGGTGGGTTAGCTTGTTTTTTAAAAATGTAAGTTAGTCTGTAATTATAATAAATTTATATATTTGTAATAAAATTAACTGAAGGAATATCAATAAGATTTTAATTTTGTTGTGATCCATGCGGATTTGCAATAATATTTTTATATGAAATAATTCATATGATGCAATTATATTTTCATAAGCAATGTAGGAACATTCTATGGCCAACGGTTGCTGCGTGACATCAGCGCCATCGTTGAGTGGAGAGCAACAAGCGGCTTACAGCTTAACG
Source organism: Druceiella hillmani (assembly GCA_039881145.1). NCBI lineage: Eukaryota > Metazoa > Arthropoda > Insecta > Lepidoptera > Hepialidae > Druceiella > Druceiella hillmani. The sequence continues at coordinate 56,001,365 of JAYKKI010000002.1, forward strand.
CAAGCAAATGTTCAATAGTGAGTTATAGCCAAGCACATGCTCTTATTAAATACAAATATACGGTGAGTGGAATCCCACTATATCATCCGTATGAGGATTGATTTGGGAGTCAGATTTGATTCGCGACTGACGTTTCGTGGGCACATAGCAGATATAGTAAAAAATTCATATCGGAAACTTGGATCCGTGTTAAATAATTCAAAAGCTTTTCAATTGATGTCATCAATTCATATGCTGTACAGTTCATTGGCGCAGAGCCGATTAGAATCTGTCTCCATTAGTTGGAACCCACACGAAGTCCAGTACAGCTTGATGATTGAATGTGTGCAAAAGACGTTCCTTCGATATCTGTGTATGAGACAGTATGATTACTTTTCCTTTCTATTTCTTACTAATTTCCTCTTCAGTATGCTAGGTTTCCATTTCTTGCAACTCAGCAGAGACGTTACGCTTATGAAATTTATTTTCCAGCTATTAAAAAGAAAGAAATCTATGCCTTGTATTATTCAGTAAATTTTCATTCTTCTTACTTGACAATTTTCTGCGTTCACGCAATCATCACATGTTTTTATATTCTCCAGTTCACCGCGGTATTCAACTGCGACCACTTGATCGCGGTCGCACCAGAGTGTATTTTACTTATGATAAGTTAAAGTAAATTTTTCGAAATGTGTCGTTGTTATGTTTTATATTTCTTTGTTTTTACGTTTAATTCATGCCTTCTTTGCTTTTAATTTGTTAACCGATTATTTCTTATCGTTACGAATAGGTTATCTGTAATGTTTCGATAAATGAATGCAAATAAATAAATAAATATTTTGCTGGTTATTTTTTTATGTTTTAAAAAGTAAATTGATATTGAAACCGATTTTAAAGTCGGGTTGAATGATGAATGAATACATTTCTATGCTTATGCACTAAGTTTAAAGTAAATTAAAATTTATAAATATGATTTTATTTTTATTATAACTTATGTTTTATATGCAACAGTAATAATCGTTTTGTCGAAGTCTTTTCGCTCCGATGCAGTTTGTTGATTTATAATATGTAGAGTACCTACATGTAAACTATTCCGCTTCGCGACGCTATTTGCACGTCATAATAATTGTATGAAATGTAATAATAAAAATTAAGTATAATAATTACGTTAAGTATTTCTATTTACGCCTTCATGACTTTTTTATTTGTAAGTAACTGTAACAGACTGTTGTAGAGATTTTTAGGTAAACATGTTTTACTGTATAAGGCGATTATAATTTCTCGCGGCATTAACCTATCCAATAAACTACCCCTGACGTCTGCTAGTGGTTTATAATGTTTGATAATGTGATCAAATAAATTAACAATATTTACTTTTGAGTACAGTTATTGGAACCCAAAACATGCCAATACTCGTATATAACAAAATATTTTTGTACGTGAGTTGTTGAAGCATTAGTACTTACTTGTTTAATATTTAAAAAAAAACTAGGGACATAATAAAAAAGTGTACTTACAATAAAATAAATTTATTAGTGAAATGTTTTGTGTCTACATTTCAACTTTATGAAGAATTAATGTAATGAAGAGAAGAGAAAAATTGGATCTTTTGATTTTTGAAGTGAAAAGTCTTCGTTAGTTTCATCGAAAAGTGATTTAATTGTTTTCCATATACTATGAAATGTCTTTTCATTTTTAATGTGCACATAAAGAGAGAGCTTAGACTGAAAAATAACTTAGACTGAGAGAGAACTTAGACTGAAGAAGTTGAACTGAAAAAGTAGGAGTAAAATTTGCCAACACGTTAGCCGAGCGACAAGGCGATAAAATTTATTTCGACAAGCTACGAAGGATTTACTCCGATCTCGGGTTGGACATTATATTACTTTCGGATATGCGAAAGAGATTTTACAGCATTGTAAACGGGAGAAAACAACTCACGAATTTAATTTCATCCCATCTTTGTAGGTAAAATATTTTCAATGTGAGAGTTTACAACCTGTAGGCAGAGGGACACATCTGCACATAGCGAAGCGTCGGCGCTCCAAACATATTTCGATGTCATTGTAACAGAGGTAAAACCAATTAGGAAATGTCAAACATCATATTTAGCTGTTAATGGTAATTTACCGGAACTTGAAGTCATTGGAAGGGGTGGGGAGGATAAGGTTGTTGAAACTTACTAAAATTTAATAAAAAAACAACAGTTTTAATATTTCTAAAATAACGAACGCAATTTAACATATTAATTTCTGTTGAAAGATTTTTGTTACTAGCTAAAAGCTTTAATTTTGTATTTGACGGGCAATGATAATAAAATGTCGATTGGTTTTTTTATTACATTTTCAAATACATATCCAACAATATTCCACTAAATGGGCTGGGCAAAAAATGACCTCAAAAAGGAAACACTTTTCATTTTGTTTGCCATAATTTCACGTTAAGTTTATTATTAAAATTTTTGAAGAATCTTTTGGTTAACTTGAAGAAAGCTGTCTTGCGTTTGTGCAGCACAAGATAGCTGTATTCAAGTTAATTAAATATCCTTAAACATTTTACCATTAAAAATTGAGAAATAATCGAATTATATAAACCAAAGATATAGAAGAGATATAAGTGATATAATTATGCGGGTACTTGGTTGTGGTGGAACCCTAAAACAGAGGTTAGGAAAGCATAATATTCACTTTTGCTCTTTATATTACTTTTTGATTTCAACTACTCTATGTAAGCGACATGAATGAATTTAATGATGACACTCGTTTATTTAATAATTTTAGTTTTACAAATTGTATGACGATAAACGATTTCCTAAAAACAAATATTAAAAATACTTGCAACTCAAAGCTATTTTATTACGATGTCTTTATAACGACTGATAACGAAGTCAATAAATGTTGTGAAGTAAAGCGTTTATTAGTAACGTCGAAATAATCACTTAGCAACGCTCAACAGAAGGATTATAAGTTACAGTCCCAATGTAATGCACCAAAGAAATATGTACTGGATATCTTTTTATATTTTAATGCGCTAATACAATTTTAGGATTACAATTTCTATCTAAAACTATGGTAACGCGATCTAAAAGTGAGCTTCATAATATACAGAAAATGGACGTTTTCTTGAAAGCGATACGCGAATAAAGAAAAGGACTCGTCTATTTGCATTTGACGTAAAGAATTTTACGAAAATACGATGTTAAAATCCAATGGCTCGATGGAAAAACTGTACAAGAAAAAAGGAAAGAAGTTACTTTACTCGTATTACTTTTTATATGGATAACAGTCTTTTTGAAGTAACCGATGAATTGACCTAACTTAACCTCTTTTCAGCAGCATACGTAAAAAGAGAAATTCATTACATTTTATCTATTATATATTTTTGATAGAAGTCTGTGTAAATCTTATGTTTGAATTAAAAATTATCTATTTTAAGCGTAATTTAGATAACTCGTTCATGTGAAACTAAAATAATCAAAGTTTATTACGTGAATGAGATGTCTACTCGTTTTATTACGATATTCTCATTTCTCTATGCATTTTATTTTGGCATAATTGATTCTTTTTATATATAGGTTATAGTTAAATAATTTTTTAGCATGAAATAACACGGGATAAATATATTTTAGTAATTATTGTAACGCGTTGTTCCACTCCGACCGCAAAGCATCCGAAACTCCATAAGAACGTGATATAAAGGTTATAATAAAACATGGAGAATGAGTACAAAAAATCCCTACTTACAGATAGAACTAAAATAAAAAGAAATAAGGTATAAATTATTATTTCATAACTAACAAAAAGTTATCATTTCTGCCCTTATAATTTGCCTAAATACAATGTAGTATGTATAATAAGTTTATAATTCTACAATTGTACTAAAGGAATTAGCATTCATTTGAAAGGTTTTCCATTTATTACTAGATATTTCACTTTATTCATTATATGAAATATGACTCCATTATTTCTGAAGCTTTCGTTCTATTATGTTGTATTTAACAAATAAGTCCTTCTCTTAAAAAAAATATTATAAATTTTACACTAAATTTGTCATATATAGAATACTGTTTGTAGAAAAACGTGCATTTTTATGTTCGTCTCTTAAGATAAAGCGTAGCGCAATTTTAAAGACGATCACATCCGGTTGCTTCCGCGCTCATCAGAAGCCGGACTAGTAAGTATACCAGCTTATAATGAGGGTCGTGAAAAGATGCAAGACATTCATTATCTCATAAACTTGTGCTGAACGTTTGCGGGAGCTCACAGATGACTCAAGATTTATACGTTAACGCAGCGCGTTTAAAAGATTTTGCGTTTCGCACATAATTAAGAAACATACGCTCTCTGCTGTATCTACATAACAATTAATGTACGTATTCTACGTAGGCATGTCTGTGTGTATATATATATATATATATATATATATATATATATATATATATATATTTATATTTACGCTGTGATTTGAAATACTGCAACGAAGGTCCTATAACGAAGCGCTAGAATCGAACAGTCATATATATGGCATGAGGATAAATGCGGATAAAGCTAAGGTAATATCTATTGAGAAATCGAAAGCAATCTTCTATCTCGAAACAATCCAGTTGGAGAATGTCCAGGAAATCAGATATCTCGGACCATTGATGAAGGAGAAGAAAGTTGTGTCTACAAACGAGATCCGCAACAGGGTTGGGTTGGTAGGAAAGCATTTGCCTTGCTCATATGGTCCATTTGGAAGTGAGGCAACATATCCTTCAAGACTAAGTACCACTTAGCCTATCTATTCTTCTTCACGGATATTACTATTATTCTTCACTGATACGGAAAACCTGGACGTTGTTTAAGTCGGGTGTGGAAAAACTAGAAATATTTCAAATGCTGGTTCATTTAACGTATCGTGGAAAGACTGGCCACCTGGGAAGTTCAACGTACAGCATCGAAGAAGACATGGATTAATTGGCGATGATTTCCAAAGCTAACGGTTGGCTCCTGAAAAAGCTAAAACCATCGCTAAAGATCGTCACCTGTGGAAGAAAAAAGTTAACATGGCTTCGAAGCGTGCAGTTGCTATAGCAATGTATTTGCTAAGGAATCGTCTTTCTCCGAGGGTCGTCATATTTAAAGATATAATATAATACCTAAAAAGAAAACAAAATGTAAATTTTAGAAATATACTTTACTTTTAGTTTGTGGCTTGAAAATGTGACAAGTTTTTATAAACTATCTTGGTATATTAAGAGGGAAGCGATCAACAAATAATATAAAAAACACAGGATGAATATTTAGAAGACAATAATAATTATGTATTGAATAAAATGTGAATATTATTTGGGAATAATATACGGAAAACTTAATATTTGGTGTTTTAAACAATTCACCTCCAACCACCTATTTTAATATTATATTATGAAGTTAATTCGAATTTTCTTCTACGTAACGAATTACGAAACAGTTTGTTTAGTCACAGGTTTAAATAAACGACAATTTTGAGTAACTGATTAATATTTAATATCTCTTTAATTATGGCATTATAATTTCCATAGAATCCATCGTCTTTTTGGTCAGGGTCAAGTGCGATATAATTTTGCTTATACGTTAACGATTTCAATTTCTGTATTTCGAAAACCATTTAAATTATTTATTGACACCATAATTTCACTAGGCAAAATTTAAATTTTTTCTTATTCGATAATTATTTTTTGGAATATAGTGATAATATTTATTACAAATACTATATTGTGTACATTTTCTATATATAATTTCTTGAAATTCTGCATTATACAAACATTTTTTGTAGAATGGAAATTAACTTCTGCCAAAATGTAAGACGGTTGTGTATGTGCGACTGCTAATTGCGTGTCGCAATGGCCTTTGTATCGTATCATTTTTGCGGAAATGATTTCCTTATTTTATTGCGTTATTTACTTAATATTTTTTTTTATCGGTTAATATTTTTATATTTTTTTAAAATATTTTCTATACAGAGTTGCTGGACAGCGGTTTTATAGGCGTCGGGTTCTACCGTGTGATTAGTAAAACGCATTAGTTTTGAATCTGTTTTCTCAGTAAGTCTCAAACACGTTTTTAAGGAAACCTACCTTAAAAACGTGTTTCACTTGTGTCGCAGTACGGGTCTGTTGGTACTTTTGTTAATTTGTAGATACTCATTGACATCATATTTTTACTTCCTTGATTGCTGACTGACATCTGGTTGAGGTCATCGCCAAAGCCAGTATGCAGCTCTGGAGTTGCCGTATCCCAAAAATTTTGAATGACAACCCTCTATTTTTTTCGATCCGTGACGCTTACACTTATTTGAATCTGATCGAGCCATGCGCAGATAAACGATACTTTATAATAGGTTTTGTAATTGATAGCCGTTAGTCACGAGACAAAAAATAATTCAAATGCAAGAATCAATTGACAATTGAAAATTTGGAAAAATCGTGAATTTCACCTTCACTTAATTTCTACTTTCGTTTTTTGAATTATTTTTCTGACGATTCAATTATTTGTTTTCTTTTTATCTATATCTCATCAATCTTGTCAATATATTTTGAAGACAAAATTTTTTTTTAAAATTTTTTACATAGGCAATTTATTTATTGTAAATTTAAATAACTGTTCGTTCATTTTGAACTTAAAATGTTAACTTCACCACATTCTCTGTTTCGCTGAATAATTTTTATGCATAATCATCAGTTTCCTGATGTTTGTATTAAGATTAGATTCAAATTATTTTAACGACGATGCTACCTGCATCGTGCATACAAATCATAATTTTTCAATTTACTATCGTAAAGTATCCTACCCATTGTATCACTTTTTCGGTAATAAAAAAATTGTATAAACATTTTTATATATTGTTTGGAGACATACGAGTATATATTTGTTTCTTATATAAAATCTGTATAGAAAAAACTTACAAACAAAATTATTATCTGGACGCGCATACAAACGACCTACTTTATTTAGATCGTATTGAGCCGATTCGCCTAAAAAATCGTTTTGAATATTGCAGAATCCGCTCAAGGAATTGAAGGAGCCACTTAGTTGTAATCACACAATTCATTTATTCATAGATTTACGTAATCAATTACTTGTCTATTATCTTATATGATAGAAGAAAATCCTAAGGTATCGATAGAAAAATGCATTATTTTATACCCTCGAGGAGAAATTATTCACGAGCTACCATTATGCATATGTGAAATATCTACATTGAAGAAATGCCGAGTAATTTTGAAATTTTAATTCAAATTTCGTTAGACAATATTGTAATTTAAATATTCAAATTTACTTTAACTAAGACGTAGAGATAAGTACTCCAAAAGAATATGTGTAATAGAGTGTCTTAACCGGTTTCAAAAAGAACCAGTTTTGATTAGGACAACCAGAATTAAATTTATTCTAATTATTATTTACCAACCCTTCATTTGAGATACCATAATTTGTCTCAATTCAGTTTAGATCTGACACTTACTAGTCTTGTAAGTTTTATATTTGAACTGAGACTAGACAATTCTTGGTATTCCGAATGTTATTTTCGGACAGAGCATCCGTATTTCAAAATACGTACGTTCAGAAAGTGTTAACAAAAAATAATGTACACTTAAGTATATTAAAAACAAACATTTATTACAAAATAGTAGTGCGCGTGACTTCATTCGCGTGAAATTCGGAGTGAGAAAAGTTATGCTTTTTTTTTCTCTCAAAACTTCTTAAGCAGAAAGTTTATTAAAAACGCTAATAGACGGTGTTGATAACCTAATCGATTCTACCTGTTCTGATATTAGCCCTGCACAACGAAAGTAAATTAAAACTGTTGTATTTTTTTTATTTGTGAACCGACCAAAATGAAACTAAGCCTAAATGGTAACCAAAGCTAATCTAAATACATCACTGAATACTGCATTCGAATCGACTCAGTTCTTGCTGAGATTAGCGTGCGCAACGAAGATGCACACAGACAAGCTGTCAAGCCGAAAAACAAAATTAAAAAACAATTCTAAAAACTGTTATTTTAGGCTTAGCAGTGTGCCTTTTGTAGGTAGCACTTAGTTCTACTTTAAAATATTCAATATACACATTCGATTTTTTTACGATTTTATCATTTATGTAGATTAAACTATTTTACTTAGAATAAACACAGTTGTACAATTTACTATAAAATGCTACACATTTTTATTGTTCACTTTCGTACTTTCCGTGTTTTGTTTTAAAACTGATTTCTTAACTCAGGTTAACTGTTCGAATTTTAAATTATTATTATTATTACTGCGGCTTTTATACTAATCCTGACTAATCTCTAGAAAGTTCTGTAAGTTTCTGATATTGGCGTGCATGACGAGGGAAAATTAAAAAATGAGGTATCTTTTTTATTTGCAAACCGATGGAAATGAAACAAAGTCCGAATTTTAACCCAAGTTAGTCAAAATACATAATTGAAAATGGCGTCCAAATCGGTTCAGCCAGTGCTGATTAGCGTGAACAACGAAAACGCGCACAGACAGACAAAAATTAAAAAAAACTGCTGTTTTGAGCTTAGTAGCACGTCTTTAGCAGTTCGAGTATTATTTAAAATTATTCTATATACAGACTCATTTATTTACGGTTTTTTTTATATGTAGAGATTAGTCAGGTAACTTAATATGGGGTGAGATGTATTAAGCATGCAGCTGATTTGACTCCTCCGTAGGATATGATGTGTAAAAGCCATCACACCTTGATACCTCTATGCATTTCTTTATATTAAAACACAAGAAAAGCAATTTTAGCAATATATCGCCTGTATTTTAAAATAAAACATTATTGAATTTATACATCTAGAACTAATTTCGTAATATTGCTTATTGGTTCGTATAATTGGTGGACTATTTACAAAAGTGAATCAATTTTTTAAGAATTTGGTTAAAAATATGTTATAACATAGTATAAACAGAAGTGCGTATTTTAATTCGCTGTCCGTGTTAAAAATGCCAAACTAAAAACTACTGAATTAATTTTCATGCTTTTCTTACTGTATTTGGACTTTTTCGTAAGAAAGCTTCAAATGCATAAAGAATTAGATGTACTAACACCAAAGTAGTTTGCAGAAGAAAAACAAAGCTATTGCGTATGTTGAGATTTGTTAAACTACATAAGAGAAATTAGGCTATCGATATAAATAAGACTCAACGCAGAATGCAATTTAAAAAAAACATGTCTTAGATTTATAATCATTGAATGGAATGATAATTTGTGGTAAGTATAATTAAGATTAAGCAAAAAAACAGGTTAATTAACATCACTTTTATTGAGCGATATTTTTGACTAGTAGGAAATAAACGTGAAATGTTACAAGCAAGTGTATACCATCTACGCTACGTAATGCAATTACGATGTAAATATTTTGTTAAAAAGGTTGGTTTCTGTGGATTACCGAATATAAAATAAGACAATTATATTAAATTTTTTTTTATATCCCGTCCTGTGGTCGAGATACTACTTCTATTTTAATGTTAATCTAAGTGTTAAAATATTCAAAGCCTTACGATGCGACGCAGTGAATTAATTGAGAGTTTAAGGCAAATATTATTTGTCAGAAAGAAATGTCGATTATACTGGTAATTCAGTGTCATTCTTAAGATTTTTTACGAAGTTTCTGTTCGGGACACAAAAACGTTTAAATGCCTTAAAAGTAATAATGTGTTCATAACAGAAAAACAAACTAAAAACTAATCAGGCGAGTAGCATACTCATATGTGCCTATATTCCTGTGACAAATAATTCATTCTCATTTTCAATTTACAGTTTTCTTCCAATATTACTTTTTGATTGACTAAATTTCTTTTGAACATTTTCCAATTTTTATTGCTTTGTAATAGACATAAAATAATTTACAACATTAGCAAAGGTTAACTTTGCCAATATCAAGAAATATTTGGCAGCTGATGTGATCTTTTTATATTTTGTATGAAAAATTAATGAAAAATGGGAGAAGTCGAATTGACAAGTGTGGAGAGAAGACAAAATAGTTAAGCATATTCATCCACTTAGTAAACCATTACACCTCACATAGCAAAACTATCAGCCTGATGACCCACATATCGCAGCATAAAGTTAAATACCATGTTTAAATACAACGATAATCCTTTTTGGCCATTTAGTTTTGATTCCTCAAGAAATTCGCTGTTTAGTTTTTCCTCAAAACATTCCACGTCTACGCTTGTTAGAAAAAGAAGACGAGATCGCATTCATTTTGTTAGTATATTTCATATCTATCAATATATAATAGCGTTTTTCCTGATTCATCTTTTGTCTTCTATCCTCTTGCAGATTGATCACATTCATCAAACCTTCGAAATGCTTTCTGTTAATTCCAATCAAGTTTATATGGGCAGAAGTTAAATGAAGATACGAAAGGTTACTTCAATCAATCTTTCTGCGGAAAATAAAATACTTATAACTTAGGCTCTGGCTACGTTACTAAAATGGGAGTTAAAGTTTGGCCGGCGATGTGGTCGCCAGTTGAACTAACACATTCCCGCCTTGCGCGATATCGATATACATTAATTTCCGTTCCGCGAAAGACTTGTGTAAATAGGCGTGTCCCTGTGTGGGCGGTATAACTTAAATATTGTTTGAAGCTGAATCGAAATTGAGTGATTTGTTTTTGTTTTTTTAAATGATTTGTTTACCCAAAGTTAGAGTTAGTTAAAAGTAGTCATTTAATATGTATGAACCGATTTTATTTCCTGAACTAATTTGAAGTGAGATGAACGAAGAACGTATTTTATTATTTTTTGTTTCGTACTTATTTAATATTACAGAATATAGTTAATAATTTTTATTTCTCTGCATCAGATGACGGTAAATAAACTGTTATGATAGCTGCTGGTTTACCTATAACCAATGGACGTTGATACGCAAATATTCAAATGCTAATTTTATCGCACTGTTTTGGAAGTGCAGAAGCCGAACATTTCGTTAATGTAGATTTGAGTGAGTAGCAATTTTATATCAACTGAAGAATAGTATTATTCTAGCAATGTGTCTGTTCAAATTTTGTATTTCAAATCGTGTCGAAATTGGAAACTGGCATAAAAAAGAAATATTTCTTTTTAGCTGATTAAAATTTAACCCGCAGATCTAGTTCGTAGTGCGCACTGCTAAACTGCAGCGAGTATAGAAACTACGAACAGCTTATACATATATATATACATTGATTTTATTTGAAATATGCTATAATCGAAAAATTCTGCAATTAATATTATCATGTTTAATTCATGTCCACACTTTGAAGTTCCCAAATGTGTATACGGGTCTCGCGTTTTGAGTGGCTCTCGAAAGTTAGTGCTTTAAAATAAGAGAGAAAAAATAAAAGTTTAAATCTATTATTCCTTCCAATTTAAAAGGCATAGTTTGTTTCATAGTTTTAGTACTTTTCCTGGCTGCCCTGCGATAATTTGGCATTATAAGAATATGATAGAAAATGTGAAATTTTTGGATGTTTTAATAAAGATAAAATTATGAATTTTTTCTCCGGTAATTATCATAAAACAACTTTAATGATAAGATTTTTTGAATTTTTTCCACAGTGAGCTTTAGAAATATGCATTTTTTATTTTAATTTTACATTAATTTTTGTATAAATGTAGTTTTGTCGTATAGCTCCACGGTTATAGAGTGTCTCACTACAATTTCAGTGTTATCCATTGGTCAGTGGGTTTGGTCAGGTTTTTACTTTAGACCACTGAAAATGAGGCATGCGGTGGCTTTACCATAGTCTAATTAAAAGTTGCAATGAGTTTTTAGGAACGGTGATGCTATCAAATTGCTTAAGACGTTAACGAAATCAAAAAGAAGAGTAATGTAAAATAAAGTTTTGAAATTTCACTTTCTTATCCGAGTTAATGAATTCTGAAAAATAATCAAAATATATATTACGATATACTTAATATTATGAAACTGATCTTATATAAGAAGAATAAAATAGTACACTTAGTATTTAAAAAGGTGATCTTAGCAGAAATAGAAATTTTAAATTATTTTAAACAATGATTACAAATCAGAAAGTCAACTCAAATTGATAGAATATAAAACCAAAAAAAATTTCAAAATCTTCCAATGAAGATTTTTTTAAGAAATAGGCTTTGGTAAGAAATAGGTTTCATGATTGTAAGACAGACGACTAATTAAATATAGCTTTCATGATTACGACAGAGCGACAAACAATAAATACATGCGTGTACAATTGCGCAAAATGAAATAGTAAATAATGAATGGCCGCTAAGGAGAGGCGACACAGTACCAGTGCTGGCTGAGCGTCCACCGCCATTCGCCGCACTCCGCGTTAAAGCTTTGCCTACATATAGTTAGCAGAGTCAACAAAGCCCACTTGAATTCGTGCAAAATACGCGACTAAATGGAAGAATTAAACTTCGTCTTCCGCTAGTACAGTAGTGTTGACACTGCTTATTATAGACCGGCAATGTATGCCGACCATCAATCCTTGCAAAGTTTGCCTGCAGACTTTGTGTAAAGTCATATGCGTGTTAGTCACGCGCACGGTTACTACGTACCAGAAAGTTCTCGAATCGAACATTTACATATGCCTAAATGATTAAAAAGCATGCATATGTAACAAGTATTTATACCTGCCGAGTTACGTAGTAAATGAATTATTATAAAAGCCGACTACTATTTACCAGAAGAGTCTCGAATCGCACATACCCATGTGCATACATATTCACAACGTATGCACATATGTATAAGAAGTGTTTACACCTGTCAAGTTACGTGGTAAATAAATTATTATTACGTATTTAAAACCAACTACTCTAGACGTTAAAAACTTAGTAAATATAGCGGTGTATCTGCGGCTATAAGTTAGTTTTACTTTAAGCGTCGAAGCGATCACTCAGGATCTCTGTCAAGAATTAATATAGTGAACATCATCTTCATCATTCGGCGACCTGCTTAATCTACCTTTGTTTATATGCGTACAGTTTGAAGAATAATCAATCACCTACTTCGGTGAAATCCATCTTCCTCATTTGGTGACCAGTTCAATCTTTCTTCGTTCGTTAAGAGTCATCATAAAGTTTCACACAAATAATTGAACCTATCGTCGGTTCTTATTAAATATTTGGTCTTTTTCGGATCTCCGGGAGATATGATTATATGCCATCGGCATAAGCAGATCAATCAACATACTCCTCGAAATTTGATTATCCTTATTTTATCATCCAGGGCATGTGAATTTATTACTGGGAGCTAATATCTACAGCCAAGTACTCAAAGATGGTCTCATCAAAGGAACCGCAAAGAGTTCTGTTGTCTAAAGCACCACCTTAGGGTATATTTTACCTAGAAATATCATATTATTTTCTTCCAAATCACGGAATCCTCAATACTCTACCGATAAAGAGTTTCATTAACAAACCGAACCAATTAAGCTTGTAGTGAAGGAGCAGCACTACCTCAAGTTCATTCAATTCAACAATTCACGGAAGTCATCATGTATATATTACAATAGGTATTTTCAACAGACATAACCAAGATGTTCCACCATATTTTAGTCACGAAGAGGATATACTTTGCATATTTTGGAAAAATACTAGCAATATTTCTTTCTAAGTATATCAAGTTAAAGCACTCACTTATGGCACTCGGCCGGTTTCCTTTCAAACATACGCTAAAAGTAATCATCATTTGAAAGTGTAAAATGTAAGTCCAAATATGTAATATATAATATAATAATATGTAACAATATGTAATATAATAATATAAATGTAAGTCCAATAAGTTAACATAAACTCCACATTTGTGCCATTTATTATAAGTTTTTACATACATATCTCACTCCTACGAATAAGTCCGCGTTGCAACTGAAAATGCAGTTCTTAATTTGTTTTTAAATATTATATGTCATTTGTCATATCATTTGAAAGTGCTTATATTATGAGAGACAATAAAATATTTTAAACGGCATATTTGAAAAGACATTCTAAAAATATGCCAAAATGGATTATTTCCCCCATTTTTTCCGAAACTACAAACATCATGAAAGAAGAAGGGTTGATAAAATCTAACTGGAAGCTCACAGGAAAACTGCAGCTATTACCCTGGATCTCTATTTTTTTAAATATACACTATGTTTTTAGTCCTGTTAAAAACATATTGGGCAATAAACTTACGTTGTAAAAAATTCATATTTTTAAGTAGTTTTTTTAGAAATACTACATATTCTCAAAGGATTATAAGTATCTAAATGTGAATGGAATCTTGGTAGTGCGAGTACTTGACAGTTTTTTTTATATTTGAATCTTAGCTACATAATAATGAGGAATTTTATTATTAATTTTCTAAGCGTAATTTTCTAATTAAGTGTTGCATATTAAATATTGTATTGTATGTTGAAATTTGATGTAGACGTAATTGGAGTTCAGCAACAGCATTGTTGTTTTTGTATAGCAGTCATCTTCCATTTGTTTTATCTTTCGTTTAATGGCGTTTATTCTGCTTTATTTACAGAACTTTTGCCAACATTAGTTTAAAAGAATACAAAAAACCTAAAATGAAAATAGAAATGCTGGCTAGTTGTACTTTTTGTGTACAACTTGACTGTATTACCACTTGATGGCATATTTCACTTTTATTTGCATATTTGTTTTCGGTTTTGGCTTTAATTAGACGAAACAAATATTTATCTCATTCCCAAAAAAATATATACAATTATTATGTTGTTAAGTACACAAAAAGGTAAAAGAAATATTAAACTAGTAGAAATAATAATTTCGATATAAAAATTCAAAATTATTTTAAAATAACTGAATGTAATACTACTCCTCGCTAGGAATCTAGCCGAAAGTTAAGAATATATTGAAACTAATTCTCGTAGAACGCAAACAAATTGTCGATAACTGAAGATAACATAATATTCGCTAACTGTTACTACTGAAATAGCTTTGTCGATTCCGGGGACCGACAATTAGCCAATATATTTACTGAGAGAAACTCGAAATATAATCACACTTCCTCACGGTGCTCGTAGATTAAGGTCGTATAATTTAAACGTAGATGAACAATCTTTGTATTTATTTGATAATAGGTAGATATATGTACAAATACAGCGTGGAATTTTAACAAGCGTTTTCTATTTCTTTTAATTTATTCGATGCATTCATTGGTTAGGATATGCCATTACTTAAAATCATTTATCGTATACTTAAAATATACTTGTTTTAAAAATGCTCCAAGAGGGAAACTACAGAAAGAAACGTAAGCCAATCGAATTGACAACCTTTTTCTTTTTTTTAAATCGGTTAAAATTGTAAATATCAACTTTAAGTTACAACAGCAAATGTTCCAATACATTAAGTTTGACCTTTTGAGATGAAATTGAATATTTTCCCATCGTTGTCGTAAAACCCGTAATAAAACAAAAGCCTAAATAATCAAAGTGGGATCTCTTAACCCTCGAATTACGGACAAAGAACACCGACCCACTTAACGTCATATCTGTGCTCATGAATGATCTGATTGCATTCCGGTGTCCCGTATCGGAACAGATTTTCCGACATCCACGCAGTAGACTGCACCGCAATAGTTGCTTATCCGCCATTTCCGTCTATGTAGCGATTTTTTATCAGAGAACATAATTTCAGCAATTAAATCCTCCAAGAAATAATAATCTTGTTCAAGTTACGGGAAACAAGTGATATATATATATATATATATATATATATATATATATATATATATATATATATATATGCTTCTTTTAGGAGAGCACCTATCCTAAGTTCGAATATTTGGATGAGAATATATGATGGTTTGACAAAT
This sequence comes from Druceiella hillmani, assembly GCA_039881145.1. Classification (NCBI taxonomy): domain Eukaryota; kingdom Metazoa; phylum Arthropoda; class Insecta; order Lepidoptera; family Hepialidae; genus Druceiella; species Druceiella hillmani. The sequence goes on from JAYKKI010000002.1 coordinate 56,017,171, forward strand.
AAAGCAAGATTAAGAAGGTCATCAAATGATGAAGAGGAGAACCACTATGTTGATTGGTAACAGAGGTCACGAGTGATCGCTTTGATATTTAAAATTAAACTGACTTACCCCCGCAGAGACACCGCTAGGTATACTAAGTTTCTAACTTCTAGAATATTCGATAGTTATACATACATTTTATATGTGTGATAATAATTTATTTACTACGTAACTTGATAGGCCTAAATACGCGTTAATACTTGTCATTTAAGCATATCTTGTACACCTTTGATTCGAGGAACTTATAATAAGTAGTGAGCGCCGGCGTGATTAAATAAACAAGTTTTACTGTTAGTTTTGTAGATTTTAGACAGATCTTTAAACTTTACGTGAATATAGGTGAATAAATGGATTTAAACAGTCTCTCGGCTAGATGATGCGACAAGTATCGATTTGCAATGAAGAGTGACTATTGATTGCCGGACCGTTCCTCCCGTCTTGACGAACTCAATTTGAGTTCACACTGCTTCCTGTTGCATATGACATAGGGAGTATGCAGAGTATGATAATCGCCGTTTAAGTATAGAAGTGGCTGTTCGTGTCGGTTCCTTGATATCGCTCAATGTTAAGTAGAACTAAGGAACCCTCTTGAAGTGTTGAATTATATTGCTCCCATTTAAATGTCAAATGGAATTGCTGTAGACATTTCTATGACCAGCTATTCCAAAACCACTCCGTATTTTTTTCATCAGATAATTGCTTTAACTAGATTTTTGCAATATTTAATAGGGCAGTACTCATTTTCAAGAAAAAATGCTTGGTGAACTTTAAAAACGATTTGTCAACAATTGTTAAAACATTTATAATAATAACTAAACCTGTGAGACATTTTACGTAGAAATAGCTGGCGGGACGGGAAACGATGTAGATTACTTTCTATTGCAGAAGATCTCGTTTATTGGAGAAAACTCTTTTTTAAAACGGGAAAAGTATACAAAGGAAATAAAAAACAACATCGCAGCGGATTAACGAATTGACGTCATTTCTTAAATGCAATATATAGGAATAATCACTCTCTTTAATCGCTAATGTGGAGGAAAATATTTTTCTTTTCATTTTCATTTGTATTTTAAAATCACCAAAATACTTAGCATCTAATTTCCCTTAATAATTCTAGAGGACGCTGCATATTTCAATTTCTCCCTCTAACTTTGCAACTATAACTACGCATGCTATCACAGGTCTAAAATAAACTCGGAGCATTGTAATGATCCCGAAACGACAGGAGGATAATTGCCATTTTCTTGGTCCATTAGCGAGTGTTATCTAAGATTATTGCAATTATCCAAATATTGCAATCATCCTACTACATATTTAAAAGTACAATTTTGTTGCAATCTGTTTTTTCGAATTTTGGTATGCATGATCAGTGGAGATATAGCGCAATTTTCGAAAATATCTGACATCACAGGCCTAAATAACATGATCTTAATCACATGGCCCAAATAGCAATATTTAGTTAGAGGAAATTTGCTAAAACAAGATAAATGAATAAAGCGTAAAAATATATCGTTTTTTAGCAAACGTGCGTCGAAAGTGATAATAATAGTAAAAAACTAAGTTTCAGAATGTGTTTCAGTTTGGCCAAAATATATTTTTTATATCATAATCATTTACTTCCAATAAAATAGCTTAATTAAAAAAAAATTAAAAAGTGAAATATAACACAATTAAAAAGATTCCATAAAGTTGAATTTGAAATTTGGATGAAAATCGATTCTAAAGCTTAAGTATAAAAATCTGTTAAGTACAACTCGCACTGCGAGGGTTTCGTACATACTCGTATTAACTTCTTACAATTTTTGAGTATGGTAGTGTAGTCATGGTATTTCTATACCATTATTTCTAAATATAATTTTTCCACAATATAAATATATTGATACTTCATTTTTGATCAGCTAAATATATAATGTATATATTTAAAAAATTATTACATCTAAAACTATTGCTACAGTTTTTTACAATTGTGTGTAAGCTTACAAAATTCTGTTTTTCATAATGAGGTTCAGTAATCTCGGTAAAAATACACCCCTCGGGGTATTGTATAATATGTAAATATTGTTCTAGATATCTGTGAGTATATTATACCAACGATTATGAAAATATTTTTGAGACCTTTAAAACTAACCCTTTCACATGATATTCTCACACTGCATATGGAATAAAATTGTTTTCGAGTGATTATATTTTTCCTCCGAAAATTTAAACATTACTATTTTTCAGTGTTTAATTATTGAACTATGTGCGGGTTAAAATGCTTTATTACTGTGCCAAATTTGAAGTTTCGACTTCAAGTACAAAAACTTAAAAAAGAAAAGAAAGTATTAAATATGTTACATTGATATCGGATTATTTAATTTTGAATTAGTTTTAATTGGTCTTGAATAATCTTAATCAACGGCCGACTGACATAAAGATATAAAATTTAAAACGTTAAAACAGATGAAGTACCACTTGGTGAACATTTTGTAAAAAAGTTGACCCGCACTGTTCATGGCACGAATAGAAATATTACTATGGACAATTGGTTCATTTTGGTGCCATTAGCCAAAGTTTAGTAAAAGAACCATATAAGCTGACATTGTTGAAACCCTAAGAGCGAACAAAAAGGAGATACTAATAGAATTTCAAAATGAACGCACAAGAAGAACTGGAACTGCTATGTTGTGTTATGATAATGAACTCACACTGCTTTCCTACAAACTGAAACCCCAAAATGTAGTGTTTTCACTGTAAACCTACGACGAAGAAGGAACCATAAACTAAAAAGCCCATAATGGTTGACTTTTACAACCAGAAATAAGGGGGGGTCGATGCTTCAGACCAAATGTGTTCCCTTGCCTCTTGCAACCAAAAAACACGGCGTTGGCCGTTGTGCAATTTTTATGGAATGCTCAACATTGCATTCATAAATAGTTACGTCATTTATGTAACGAATGCAATAGAGACAAAAAAAGCTTTTATCGAGGCGTGAATACCTAAAAGCTCTGCATGACAAGCTGATCGAATCACACATACAAAAAAGATTGCTTATACCAACCCTAAAAACTGCTCTGTGGGACTCAATCCCACAAATTTAAACATGCCAGGAAGTAGTGGTGAGAGTGTTATAAATGAGACTGAGCACAGAAATGCAGGTGATTTAACTTGGTGCAACTACTTTTAGTTATCCTTCGTAAAGCGGGCGGGGAACACAAACTTGATGTGTGTCACGAATGTATTAGTTCCTAGATTTTTACCAACATGTTAATTTTAATTGTTTTTTTATTTTATTGTTTATATAATTGAAAGTTTATTTCGAACGGTTTAATACTAAACGTAATATGTAAGAACTTGTTAAAATTGTTAAAAAAGTTGATTATGCATGTAAACTATGATCTCATTAAGAAGACTGTTTGAAAAAAAAATATGTTACAGTAGATAATATAAGCTCAAAAATATATAATTAAATAATATTCATTTAAAATAAAAGTAAAAATATAAATACTTTGTTTTAATAAAACCCCTAAAACCTCCCTCATTTAAAAGCGTAGTCGAAACGGCGGTATTAGGCGTCGAAAAATAAGATTAGTGATCTAGGGTTAAAGTAAACACAGCGCCAATAAAAACGGCAGACGCCGAGTGGCTTTGACGGAAGTATCGGCTTAACTTTTTAATGAAAAACCGGAAATTGTGTTTTACACACCGGGCGGTGAGAGATACAGGTAGTTAAAATATTGTTTTTGGTTTAAAAATATTGTTCAAGTTTTAAGTTAATAATTAAAATTGTTGTTCATGAGAAAATTATTATCCCTTTTGCTGGTGCGGCTTTTGTATTTTATAGTTGGTTATTTAGATCGGAAGAGCTATTTGGAGAAAACAATTAAGCTTATTTACTATTATTTACATTTATATTTACATACACGGGTTTTTAATAATCGAAATCATATTATTTTGACTTGTGATGAAATATCATGTGATACATTACAATGAATACAATTATATTAATAATAAAATGATTCTTTTAAATAACGAAATTGTAATCTTTCTTAATAATGAAATGAAATACATTAGCCTATACCTGTCGTTTACATAAACAGAAGATATATCACAATATTGTATGAATCACTTTCACTTAATATTCCATTCTTTGGTGTGATAACTTGCATGTCATTTCTGTTCATACAATGTTATAGACACTATTGTTCGGGTCTTCCACGAAAGCTTACCTTACCAAATAAAATAACATCAATAATACTATATTGATAAAACAGCATTACTTTTATACAATATTACGCTCGTATTCAAATATACCCTTATTATCCTACGACCGCAGTATTGGATTTCTACGAAAATTAACGTTATCGCGATAGCTACGACCAAAGGATTCGTCTCACGTGACGAACATAAGTTGTGTTTGGGCCACTAAGTAGTTAGCTGCCATAACACGCCACGAATATTTGTCCGTGAATTGTTTGGCCTTTAATGAAAGTTTATCAATAAACATATTCCACTTTCGTGATAATTTAACTAAATTTATAAACCAGAAATTGTCTTTACAAATGAATTATCCCTAGATAGTTCCGTTTATTTTTAACTTTAGTGTAATCAATCATTATAAAAGTGAAATCTATAAATTTGTCCATTACATATAAATGATGCTTCCACCAATGTTCGAGTTCGATGGGACTGCAGTACTGATGCTATTTTTCCCCTTAGTGGTGGGGACATTTTTAAAATTTTATATAATGCGTCAACTATGGACAGTACCGCAAATTTTCAAAGTCATATATCTGTTGTAATTTACATAAGTGAAGGGACAACCTCGAAAAATTTTATTAATTTATAGTTTCGGTCAGCAGGAACATCTCTGGATACATATATAAATAAGGATTGTTGAAAATATACAAACATAATTTCTAGTAAATAGGTTTAAAAAGAAAATCAGCGGAAAATAATGAATTCAATTTTGAATGAAATTTCCAATAATTGATGAAATGTATTGTATATGTCTATACTGCAAAGAAATATGAAACGAAAATTTATAGACTCGTAGCCTAGAGGTACAAATACTTGAACTGTAACTAAGTCGGCGCTGGTTTCATACATCTAAAAAAAACAAAAAAAAAACAATAGTTCATACAATTGATATCGTCATCTGGAGTCGGCGTGTTTAAATTTAAGAACCTAAAATCGTTTTTGAATTTTGTTACGAATACTTCTGTAGTAGTAAGGCATCAAAACAGTTTGATTCGAAAACACACATCAATATGTGTCATTCAATCGAGGAATAAGAAACAAGATTTTGCAGGCAAAAAAAAAAATATATACATAAATATATATATATATATATATATATATATATATATATATATATATATATATATATATATATATATATATATATATGCTCCTAATATTCGCATCACGAGATTTAGAAATTTTATTTCGTATCTTAATATACCATTTTATCTACGGCATTTGATGCGCATTCGCCCTCCGAATGACGTGCGAAGAGCAACACTTATTTCATATTCATCACGTACAAAAAAGAAATCAGTTTTAAAACCGAACAAAAGAACAAATGAGAAGCTAAATTACGGAACGGTTGAACACGACAGCGACGGGTTCAGGTAAGCTTAGCGAGTTCGCAACGATGCTACGTGGTTAAGATGCTTTGACGGCGGAACTTTACGCAAAATCCTCTCTACTTTATCCTGTCATCTCCTCCCTTAGGTTAAGAGCCGAAAACAAGACGGTGATATAGCCGTGCGTTCTAGGGCTGTCAGTTTGGTGGCATTAGAAAAAAAATTGAGTAATCAATTTATGATACTCGTTGTCCTGTCTATTGATATGTTGTAATACATAATTTTTATTTATGAGCCAAAACACGGAGCTTTATCCTACGGTTTTTAACTATTTCTGTAGTTAAAAGTAACCAGAATTTTAATTTTGCTTTATAAAAAATGTTTGAATTAAGTTTCATGAACATGTGTTCACCTATTTAAGCATATAATTGTGTTAATTTATGTATAATACTTAGTACAATAATTATGAAGTTACCTTAAAGTAATATATAGTTGAGATTTCTTGGGGGTACGCGATTTCCATATCTCCCCGTGTTATGTTTAGGGAATATGATATTCCTCTATTTTGCCATATTGATGTTTGCCTACGGTTTTATACTCCGTTATTTTTGTATATTTCTGAAAAAAAATTATAACACGAATTATAGCACGATGTATAATAATAAATTTAAAAAAATACATGATATTTCTAACTGATACATTGAAAGTGGGATTTTTTTCACTTTGCCGTTTATGGATGATTTCATCTAGATATTTAAAAAAAAAAATGTAATTGTGTATTAAGGGCACATGCTACGTAGATTTAAATTAATAATAACGAAATTCTGCAATAGCATTGTTTCTTTTTCTGCGGCTGTCATCTTCTATTTTATTGTGAATTTAATTAAGAAAGAAAATATAATTAAAAATAACTAAATAAAGCTAATTGACAGTTAACTATAGATTACAGATAGCAGCAAATGCTTATCGGGCGAAAACAGTGTATTAATGAAGCCGGTATATAATTTTGTACTCTTGTCTTACTACTGATGTTTCAAGGTTATAGGGAAAGGCGGTTAATATCAGTATATTAAGTAAGTCTCCCGTAACTATCTATTCTGCGTAAATACCTATTGGGGGTACGCGATTTGTGCGTTACGAACCATAAACGATTTTATTATTTAAAAACAAGGGTCTTACGTTATATTTAAATGTTCATAGTGATGAGGAAGTAAAGGATCACGCCGGTGCCACTGATGATATGTTAAAAATGTGAAATATATAGTGAGTTTTTATTTATTAAAATAAATATACAATCTACTTACAATAAAAGGATTTTAAAGCAGTTATTCTGACATCCTTTTATTTTAAACTGTTACAAAAAGTTTAAAGAAATTACTCTTTATATTTATTTTCCTTTATTTTTTTTAGAAGAAATGTTTAAAATCTTTTCATTAATTTGTACTAATTAAAGCTAAAATTACCTGATCTGAAAAACTAATTGCGTTTTTGCTAATTGTTTATTGGGATATATGGAGTATCTCGTGATGGAAAACCTTTCGACTGTGGATAAACGGAAAAATTGAACAGAAAATTGAATTTTATATTTAGTAACTACCTACGGCTTTAGAAATATTCGGAATTCTCTGATTTTTTCTTTAGCAACATTTTGTTTTTGCTATTAATTTTTTGATTGCAAATTTAAAAACAAATTAAAAATATGCATTTTTCTCAATTTCTTCTTCCAAGTCTTAGCTTTGATCAAAATCAAGTCCTAGTTGGCCTAATATTTTCAAAAGTAGCACGTTTAGTAGAAATTTTAAAACGGTGAAACATTTGCCTTTTTTATGGAGAAAAAAAATTGTAATATCATTCCGCGCTTACAAATTAGATATGAGGTCATTAAATATTTAAACTCACTAGCATAACAAATACCGTAAAATTTCAGTCACTGTCTACCTAGAAAATGTGTAAGCATAAATTTGACGTAAATTGATGTGTTAACGCCACATTCCGCACAAATAAGTTTCAATTCAAATATGTTGATTCACATACGCCTCTTATTGTTGGGGTGGTTGACGAAATTAGTAGCAGGCATAAATTAGTAGCAGGCATAAATTAGTAGCAGGCGAAAATTAGTAGCAGGCGAAAATTAGTGGCAGGCGTATAAAAAACATCATTTACCACAATTCTTTTTACAAACATTACAAAGTTAACATTTTTTTCACTTTTTTCTATGAGGTTTTGAACTATGGCTTGTGTGTGATCTGTTTCCATATATCCACATTTTTTTTCTAAAGGTGTTCAACAGTGATTATTAAAATAAAACAGACCAGAAAAATGACCTCATTCACTGAAAAAAAAACTTATGAAATTGGTCTGTAAATACCAAGCAAATTATGTTTTCAGTACAAGTATTATCTCCAAGGGAGTAAATACGTCTAGTATATGATGATTAATGCGAATATTAGGGGATATTGTCATGGTATTTAATACGTTCATATGCATGATTGCTTCTCAGTAACAAATATATGAAGAAAAATTGAAAAGGATGTTCTCTATAAAGCAGGATTTCTTAGTAGTTTGATGCGCAAGAAATATTTTTTATTAAATATACTTTATTATAAATGGCTGCACAAATTGTTGCGTCTCTTTTTGTCGCAAACTTTTAACGTACATTTACCTTATTTGTGTAATTAACAAACTGCAATTTTATATCCGATAAAATATTAGTTTCCTTGCATAATACTCAAAAGTCTGTAACGATCAAACGTTACATACATTTAATTTCGGATGTCACTGCTAGTTGGCAATAATTTACAAATAATTACTTTATATGAATATAAATTCACAGGTTTTTTCGCATTTTTATAACTATTGACAATAAACAAATTGATTTATAAACCCACCATCATTAAGTTATAAATGTATTCTAATTAAAATAAATTACTTCATTTAACGATACTGTTACGCGTACGTTAAGACAATTTTTATCAAAACCCAAAGGAAATTCTCTTTAATGTAAAATGTTTGTAGTCGAACAATCGATTATAATTTAAACCACAAATACTCGTATAAATATTAGATAGTGACAACCCTTAGACATGCATAAATAATGGTATATCTCTCGTTGCCTAGTATAAGCTAAAGGAACTATTGAGAGGCGAGGCGCCTAGGCGTATAAATGTATTCATGCTAAGCTACCTGACTTATATTTACTTTACCAAGTGCACTTTCCCACAGATTAGGATAAGGAAATAGGAATATTTCACTATGAACTAATTGTTTGCCGAGCTATGTTTCTCGGATTTAATTTCATTATTTTTTCTCAGCGAGCATTTATATAATTTTACTGTTATTTAAATTGATACTTAAAAATACGGAGTTAGATCTATCATATCGAATTTTGATATATGTTACATACGTCGCTGCTTTTTTGCTAAATTAATTTCTATATTTATATTAATTTGGGATGAAAAATTACAGGCGCTGTGCATTTTGTACTTATATACTCGTAGACACACATATATATATATATATATATATATATATATATATTTATATACATATATATATATATATATATATATATATATTTATATACATATATATATATATATATATATATATATATATATATATATATATATGTATACGTATATGTTTATAAGTCCTCATTTTGTCCTTCATATTGTTTCGTAACTGAATAGTATTGGTGCCGTGGTGTGTTGGGTTGATTACAAAGCATACGGCCTTTGACGGAGCGGCGTACCGCTGGGACCCGGGTTCGATTCCCGGCCGTTCATAGGGTGGAGCTAGACTGGTATTCAGATTGGCTGTAGGAGATTGCTCTCGTAGCAATAAGTCAGCCATATATATCAGTTAGATACATTAAAGTACATAAATAAGTAGATTAAATGGAGTTCTTACGGAATAAAAATTGTGACTTCTGTCTGTATGTCATTCATATCCATGTTATTCCAAATCGTTTATTTAATATTCTGTAATTTCTTATATCCACAGGACAGTGGTTGCCCACTGTGTAAATAAAGGAGAAAAACTAAATTTAAAACAATGCTATTTTTTGTGTTATTTTGGAAAGTTAAGACGAGGCAGAAAAGAAATAAGTGTTACTTTTGGAACAATCTTTTTAATAATTTTTTTAACAAAAGTGAAAAAAACTCGACCTGGCATCCGGCGATTATGTTTATCTATCATTACAATTAATCGATCGTATCCTGTGAAATGACATTTAGCCTACCAAATGTCTATTGAACTTCCTGTTTTCTAATTAATGTGTAGTAAAATGTCGCTTGGAGTAACGGCTCTCTCAAAATAATCCTCATTTCTTAGAAAAACGATTGAAGGATTGTGCGAGCAGAGAGACGAACCAAAGAGCGATTTGTGCGAGCAGAGAGACAAACCGAAATTTTACGTTGAAGCCGGCAACTGAAATACGTAACATGGTTATAGAGGCTTGCGCGAGGGATACTTCCAGAAATAAATCGCACAGTGAACAAATCACACTGTGCGATTTATTTGTTTAAAAACTGGTCGAGAATACATCGACGACGAAACTCATCTACTTCACAAATAAATCTCACATTATCCAATTGAACAATTTAGTTAGATTAGGTTAGGTTTGGCAGATAACAGAAATCGACATTTCAATGGGTTCCTGCTAAAATGTTTAATATAAAATCAGAAAGTTTATTAAGTAGTCATTTCTTAAAAAAATAGGCGTTGAAATGATAATAAAACCTTCTTCTAAATTATAATTATTAAGAATGGGACCTACATATACAGGTATGGAATTGAAATAACTTTTGACAAAGCTTTAGTCATCGCAATGAATCAGGAAATTATTACTGGAAAGAAGCACGCGAAAGTCGCTCAAATACAAAAATGATTTTAAGAGTAATGAAAAGTCCCTGTAAAAATGTAGTGAAAAAAATACCTGAATTTTTGCGTAAAAAATTATGGTTTCCTCACTATGACATTACACCGTTGTCGTTTGACGATCAAAACTCTGATGAATTTTTTCGTTTTAAAAATTAATATACCTTTAGAGGGAATTGAATTCGGAACAAAAATTAAAAAAAAAAATATTTGCGCGATGCCCTCAAAACTATTTTGAAAAGTGCGTTGGCTGCCTCCGTAAGTGGACTAAAAGTTGACTATTAAAATTTTGGAATGAAATTCTTCGTACAAAAAGTTTGGTAATTTTTTAAAGGAAAACAAATTGCGTAAAAGTATTTTAACTTTTTTTGGTTTAAAATTCTAAAAATTAACTTTATAACCGTTTGATCACGTAGAAAGTGTGAACTTCAAAATTAACATGTAGCAAAATCACAAAATTATATTTACTAGTTGTACCCTCTACTTCATTCGTCTGAAATTTTCTAATGATTATTCATTAGAATAACTGATATATATATATATATATATATATATATATATATATATATATATATATATATATATATATATATATATATATATACTGTATATGTAATTGAAGAAAAAATTAACACAGACCGATAAAAATTCTAAAAACAGTATTTCTGACTTCTGTTATCATTCTGTATGCTCAATCTATCACTCTTGATATATTTTACATTTATGAAATTCATTCTATTACTATTTTATACTCTGCTATATTATTAGCTTTTATATTCTCTAAGCATAATAGAGGCAGAACTAAATAAAAATTCATAGCTTTTTAATAATGGTCTTTCTTCTGAGGTTTAAAATGAGTATAAATTTTTTCCTTATTTTATATATTTTTTTAATTTATTTTTAATTTTCGCTGAAATCATGCTACGGTCGAGTCTGAGTGTTGAAGTTATATTGTTAAGTAATGTGGTGAAATTAATTCTCAAATTCATAATATTGAGCCAATCATCACTCAATCCCTCACTTTCTTCACACAAAATCTCCAGAACTAGGAAGAATTATATCTGTATTTTTGTTTAGGTTCTAAGTGTTCACTAAGAAGAGATTTTATAAAATTTTATGCTTAAAGATGAAAAAAATTGAATAGGTACTTCGTTATAATTAAAATCGGAGGTATGACAATTTGTGTTCAGATGAACGTTAAGTTATTGGATATAAGTGATGATGTACATACGAAACCCGAAATCGATAATGAGTCAACTCACCGTTACAAATTGTCTTATAATGTAAATTTATAACATTTATGATAAAAAATAGCTACGTGTCTAAGGTGTGCTTACATTATCTTAAATTATTGGTTGGTACAATACTGAGTTAATTTTCTTACATAAAGTTACAATAAAAATATACAAACAACCAAACCATTTCTCATGCCATTGCGTATGGCTTTTGATTTAATTCTAAATTTAATGCATGCAGTATTACACAGGTATTGGTATGACAAAAAATATTATTTATCGAAAATTATTTAAATTCCATGGACTTTTTGGAAAAACTTCACGGTTATTTTGCACATATTATTTACATGTAGAGTATCTGTTCATAGAATGCATTAGTTTGCAGTTATTTATCATTGTTGGATCGAGGACTCTACAATTTAAAAATAAGATTATTATGACGATGAATTTGTTAGAGATTTTTCGTTATTGATTAAAGTATCACGAGACTTAGATGATAAGGAAAAAGTTAAATATGTTAAGTTTTGGGTAATAAAAAAAAATAAAATTATTAAAAATAAAAAAAAATAAAAAAAGATATTAAAATTAAAAAAACTTTTTTGTTATAATACGAAATTAAATATTTGACTCTATTACTTGGGGGGAATGGAACTTTTTAGAGTTTTTCAGTATTTTATTTCGTTAGTCTTCTGATCATTTATTATACAATATTTTCTTATGTGGAGAGATATATATTGCTTATAGATATCTCCAGCATCATCGCACGTTGATGAGGATACCATGACTTTCAGTAGACCTAAACGTTTAATGTTTCTAAATTTCTGATTGAGGAATAACTACGGGTATGTTTTTTTAAACGTAGTTTGGTAGGAAACATTTATTTTAATTTTGAACTTGCTTAATAGACACGAGTATTTTTTTGAACCGAGTTACAAAAAATACTTCCTGCCTCTATTCACGTGTACACTCATTTTTGAAATAAACACTCAATCCAGACATTATTATCGAGACTGTTCCCGTAGTAACTCACATTATGACTGGTTGTTATTAAGTGATATAAACATTGGTCGAGGTAAAACTGTAAATAATGAATCCTCATTGATATTACCCGACTTAAGCAGTAGTATATATATATATATACACACATACATACATACATATATATATATATATATATATATATATATATATATATATATATATATATATATACATACGGCACTGTTGTATGATTTTCGGGATGCGAAATTTATTCTTATAATGACATTTTTAAGAGCAGACTAAAATATGTGAAAGCAAGAATTTCTTAGAAATGCATGCTTGAAACGAACACAACCGAGTGAAAAGATACGCGGACCCGACACCGCGCAGACTGAGACACAAAGATTTTAATAGCGTCAGCGGCAAGAAATTCTCAAAATATCGAACCATTCTTTTATTTATTTAAACTTAAAACGGAATTGCTTTTTTTATTTTGATTTTGCTAAGTCAACATATTGTCCTTTCTAGGTGTATCAGAATAATTATTTATTTCTATACATGAAATCAAATCACTATCCTAAATTTCCAAATTTCTTTGAATATAAATAAAATGACTCTTGCGTTTTTATATTAAATTAATATTAGCTATCTAACGAAATAGTACTAAAACTAAATGTTTACCTGACATTTTAAAAATTTATCTATGTAAGTAGTCTTTGTAAAATAAAATAATTTTACTTACTTCTTTTTCAATTAAAGGTTGAAAAAAAAAGTTCGTTTATTTTAATTATTATTGGAAAGATCTTAGTTGACAATGTTTTGGTTTAAAAGTAAAAGCTCAGTTTTACTGCTAAAGTCAAAAAGAGAAAGACAGGAAGAAAAGCTCATGCCAAAGAAGCTGTTCTTAAATAATACTCCTTCGCTTCAAACAACTGTAAAAGTTTAAATTTTCAGCCTGTAACGTAATTTTAAACCTCAGTTAAACGGTATATTTTATATTTCTAATGTTATTCTTTTCAGTTTCTTACTTTTACACACATTTAACAAATGACTGTATTATACGAAAATATTCTATTTAACTTATATCCATGATCGCTTGATATGTTTGGTGTTTCTCGACTAATTTCAATAATCGTCACTCCTCGGTAGGATTCCAGAAATGAGGGAATGATTACTTTAGAATCAAAGACTACCGTTATTCCTATTTAACTACGTAATGATTCAGAAGAGTATGAAGTAGAAGCCGAAGGTTGTGTGCATCAGTCGATTATTCCAGCAATAATTAAGTTTGTTTAGAGTCATGTTAGTTTTACTGTCCAAAATGCGGCCTTTTAGGACGTTAACATATATGATAAAATAGGAAGGGAGAGAAGCGAGGAAGAAACGGAAGAAAACAGAGGGAAAATGGGATAAGATGAGAGATGCTAATCCTTTCTCCAGGCATTAGTGTCGTATACCAAGTAGAAATTTTGCTTTAAACTTCAAATCATTTGTACTAATAATTGGTAAAATACGAAAAGAATACAATGTGATTAATTTAATCAATAGGCAGTACATTTATTTAAGTACTCCGCTTCAATTTCACGTTTCGTGGGCAGCTCGAAGTCTTGTAGATAGAGTTCTTTTAGTTTGATTGTTCCAAGGAAGCCATGCATCTGTACCATGTTCCTATCACTATCTTCTACATGTTCCAGGTAATTTTAAACTTGAAGGCTGAAATTTTTGTAAAAATATTTTCCACAACAACGTTTTAACATTTATAATATTGTTTCCAATCTAGACAATAATTCAATACAATAAATGAGTAATTATGCTGAAATAAATATTGAAGCAAATGTAGGAATATAATTATTCAACCCAATTTGATGTGATGTCAATAATTAGGTTCAACTATTTCTTTTGAGTGTTCGTGTATAGAATCTAACTAGTAGAAAATGAAATTATCCCAGATTGTTCTGCAACAACAAATTTAATCCTGAGACATACATACAACTTAAGCAAATACTTTCAAAATATTTTCTCGGTAAATTAACAACATATTTCATTAAAAACATCTCACTTAAAAGAAATAAAGAAAAATACTAACAAAAGTACAGTACTCCTCATTGGTTACAATAGACGGTGGTACAAAGTGCTAAGGCGGGCAGTCACAAATATATAATTCGAAAATAAACCATTATATTCGTATTAAAATGATTGTAAATAATAAAACAAACTGTTACTTAATTTATCTTTACTTAAGTACCAAAAGTCGCGTGGTTTCCTAATCGAATTTGCTACATGACTACATCCCGAAGGCAAAGCTTGCAAAATTATAGAGCAACAGTCAATTAAATTTCTGTTTAAGCGTGTGATTTTGACTTAAACATCTAAATTAAAAAATAATTTTCGGTGTCCCGCCACTTTTTGGTTTATGTCGAATTAAGTCCAATCGAAACCTAAACTGATTTTGAATGTACAATTTCTTATCAGCTAACATTTTTTGTCGTTGCTTGACCTAACCTGCTATTTTTTTAAAATCTATTTTAGATGAAAGGTGAAGGAAATATGTAAAGGTGAAAAACAAATTTAATGCGATTTTCATCGCTTTCTTTTTGCAAGCACCTATATATGCCATCAAATTTTACCAT